>JAVIWB010006121.1:0-87278 GCA_031893035.1 Dermolepida albohirtum | reverse complement strand
TCATCCAAAAAATTCACACCCTTATCACCTCTTTCAAGACGTTGTTTTAATTTCGTTCCAGGACCACAAAATCTATATCCTGGTATATGTAATTCCACTGGAAGCTTATTTATGACAGTATTCAGCAATCCACTACCTTTCTTTCTCCCTTTCCGAATTAAACTACTACGTTTCCCCCTCAACCCCATCATATTAAAAATGAATCGTGTTCATTAATAACAAATGATATAATAACACATAGCAACCAAAAGCAATAAATATATACGCCTCATATATAGAAGCCTCGTACACACTCCAACTTTAATTTTTAAAACTAATGAAGAATATATATTGTATATACTCATTTTAATTTTATTATTATAATTAATGATATGAAATTAAACATAAATACAATCATTATTTATTTTTAATATGGACATACATATATTTTACAATTTTATATTGTTTTTCAATAAATCAACATCATTATAAATTTTTTGCAACCCATATACGACTAACTCTTTTGTTATGCAAACACACTCAGATGTCGCTCCATTAAACATTTTTTCTATTTCTATATGTACATCTCCATTTCTACCTAAACGATCCACCAATTCCTTATAAAATTCACCATATTTTAAGTTTGTTAAAAGTGCTAATCGAGATTCCACCACATCTTTTAAACGACATAGTTCCAACAAACCTTCATACGCTAAATATAGAAACGCTCCATCTTTGTCTATTTTCAATATTCTAGTCGATCCATCAAAACATTCACTAGACATTTGCAAATTAAAACTACTAATAACTGGAAATACTCCATTGCAATATTCAAAATATTTTTTCAATTTCGCAGTCTCTAATAAAAATCGATCCCACTCTTCAACATTAAAAAGCACACACTGCTTTTTTATGCCTACAATTTTCACCACAGGTACAAAATCAAAGTCTGGTGACAAACCAACACATATCCACTTCGAATGACTTTTATTCAAAAAGTATGTCCTTTCTCCTACTAAAGATATATTCCAAGATGTTTCTCGTACATTTTTCTGCACACACATATCTACTTTATCCCAGAAATCATTCGTCTGACCCATTTGAGTAAAAAAGCTTCTATACAAGGATCTACTTTATAATTTTCAACTTCATTCGTAAAATTACCTTCTTCAATACTAACATTCCTCAATTCACCGTCTTCAATTTTCTGAGAACAATCAGTTTGTTCCTTCATATTAAATGAACGCTTCATGATAACTCACAATACTGAGAATAATTCCATAACTCTACCTTTATATATCTTTCTTCACGCACGTAATTACACCCTCGGGCTTAGCCGATTCTAAAACCTCCTCATTACCGTCGACATTGAAATGACCTTAACCTTGAAATGATCTTAACACTAAAACCTCTTCGGCCTCAGCCGATTCTAGAACCTCCTCATTGACCTTGACTGTTCCAACATGCATTGTGGTCAAGGTCAATGAGGAGGTTCGAGAATCGGCTGAGTCCCTCTACTGACGCCATACGGCCAGATTGGAAAACGTAGTCAAAAATTGAATTGATCGACTGGACCATGTAACTCGTAGCCGCGGCGGACATATGTCGGAATTCATATTAAAAAAAGAAATGCCATGAAGTTATCTACCAGATTATAATAAAAAGAATTTCATTCCAACAAATATTTCTGTCTTGTATTATCATTCTATGTTCTCAAGCTCTTTAAAAAAACACCCTATACATAGTGTTTGTAAATAAATAACAATTTTTTTACTTAAACATGCAAATGTCGAACATGAAAGCAGAACAAGTAGTTTGGTTAAAAACAAGTACTTTGGTCAAGTTTGGCAAAAAGCTGAAGAAGCAATTAATAGCTTCTTCTTATACTTGTACTTCAGTTCTTGATTTGGAAACAGCAAAGGTGGCGATAGTGAAAATGTAGTGTATAAAATGAAAAGCACTAAAATATACATAATAGCGACTATTTACAAATAGGTTTTTATTTTTCAGAGTTAAACCCAAACCGCTTTGTATAATTTATACTGAAATCCTGGCCAAAGGCAGTTTCAAATCATGACTTCTTCATAGACACATTGAAGAAAAACATCTGAGATACAAGGACGAACCTGTTGAATATTTTAAAAGAAAATTAGCAGATAATAAAAAGAGTACTTTTTCTTTTTTCCTGTCAGTTTTAAACGCATATGGTCAAAAAACTTTCGTCACATTTCGAGTAAGTTACAAAAATGAGGAAGCACACACATTGGCAGAAAATTTGATTGTATGCGAAAGACATGAATAAGTGTAATCTTGGAGAAAAGGTATACAGTGTCGCGGCAAATCATGTAGAAAGTGAACTTTTGAAAAGAATAATATTAATGATTTTGCGATCCAACTTGACCAGTCGATCGATGAAGCCAACGCAGCTGTATTGTTTACCTAAATATTAAGAAGATGTATTATTTGCAAAACCTCTGAAAACTACTACGATAGAGAAAACAATCTTTGATAGCTATTTTTAAGTAAAAAAAATAAATTGTTTGTGTGTGTGCACAGATGTTGCAAGTTCAGTGACCGGAAAATTATCTGGTCTTATGGCGCCAGTAAAGAATATCAATCATATTGAATGTACCCATTGCTGTATTCATAGACGAGTACTTGAATGTAAACGTCTTCCTATAAAGTTGGCTATTGTTTTCCTTTGAAAATTGCAAATTTTATTAAATCCCATTCTACAAACTGTCGTCTATTTCGAGCGCTTTGTGAGGATTTTGGAAGCCTTCACATTTCTTTACTATTTCATACAGACGTTTAATGGCTTTCTCGTGGTAAAGTTTGGCCCGCTTGCTTAAATCAAAGTCAAAAGTTTAAGCACTTTTTTATTTAATATCCATTTCATGTGTTTTCTTGTACATCGATTTTTTTTGGCTGCAAATACTTGCTTAACTGACATCTTTTTCTAAATTAAATGATTTAAACGTAATATAAGAAATGAATAGTCTATTTTATAAGAAAAGGCCATTAAAGTTTTATTACCTTTTGTACAAGATATCTGTGTGAGAACAGATTTGCAACTTACAGTTACATAAAAAATAAATACAGAAGCAGGTTAAATGCAGACCCTAATCTAAGACTCAAACTTTTAGACATCGAACCAAGTTTTGAAGTTCGTTATTCCTCCAAATAGACGCAAATATTCTACTAAGAGATTTTTTTATGTTTACTCTAAGACTAAATTTTGTTAAGAACCCGTTGATATTTATTGACCTATCACTTTAGTTTTACTAGGTTTTCCTGTAAATGTTTTATGATTATGTTTCAGTTTTTCGTTATGGAACAATATGAAAAATAAACTTTAACGAATGAATTCTATTGTTTTATTTATTACATCGCAATTACTACACAACGAGCTCGCCAATCTTTGAAAAGGTTCACAAGGAAAAGGAAATTGAAAATCGCTGCTCTGGAAAAAAGTCTTTCTACATTGGAGTGTGGAGGAAACGTGGTTATTAAAGTCTCATATCTTAGATAAAAATTTCATTCTGAATATTGAGAATACAAATGGAAACTTATTATAGCCTTCCGTTTCAAAGAAAAGATAATCACGCGTCAACCAAGGCTTATCAACCTCGAGTTGGTCTAACTGAAGGGAATATTTAACATGGCCTTCTGTGTGCATATATGAAAGTTAATAATAATAGTATTCTTATGATTATTATTGCTACTAACCTCTTTATTCTGTTCCGAAAATGAACGAAAAATTCACAATTAAACAACTAGCAAAAGTTTCGGCATCTATCGAACGCTAACTTCGTTTATATCTAAGTTTTTTTACTTCGGAATACAAGAGAGAATAATTTACATATACATACATAATCTAATTGTTATTTAACTTAATGTGGCGTTTGATCATGTTCTCTTAAAAAATCGTGACTCTACTTTGGTTATTCGCGATATTACGGTACTCATTTATACTAACACCAACCTATATTACCGAATCACTTACCATAGTGGGACAAAATAATCCTATTCAAACATTCAAGACTATAATTTATGACACTTACCACAAATATAAATTAATAGTTTTCTAACAAAAATATGTAATACGTTTTAAAAGTTTCCATAAGTTTTTAACACAATATAAAAATAGTAATTCTTACTTATAATTAGTGAAAAGAAGTAGGCTAATATTATTGCAGCGGTATAAAAAAAGCAGATGAAAAGCACAAACTCACATAAAACAGGCAATAGCATATAAAACAGATTGTAGATATTTTTTTTCATTTTAAAGTAATTTCAGAAGAACAAATGCGAAAGGGTTAACTTAAATAGTACAAACAATATTTAAAATGTCATGATCTGTTTAAAATCAAAATCATAACGATATCGCAAAAAAGTTTATCCTCAAATATATTTTGTAATTCTCTCAATATAGATTTTTGAATTTATATACTGTTATTCCATATAGGAATGCGGTACCAATTAAAAACAACTCTAGAAGTTGTCTGTACATATTAATCAAAGCTAAAACCTACTACACCGCATAACACACACGATCAATTATGACCCGGTTCTAGTGGAGCAACTGTAGTACATAACACAACAGTTTAGGTCAATTATCTACCGCTTTGTTGCAGCCAAAATCAAGGGTATTGTCTTTTGGTTATGATGGTATTTAGTGTTGATATTTAATCCACTGTTTCTGCAGTGGAATCGAGTAATGTAAATAACCATAATATTTAAACAAATTATTGCGCTTTATGTATAGTAGTCATACCTTTTTTTAGTTTTTGTAGAGTAATTATTAAAAGGGGAGTAAAAAATGGTATAATAAGATTTTGTTTGTTCTGTTATCAAGTAAAATATATGTGTTGTCATTAATGCAATAAAGAATCTTAGATAATAAGCATGCCTTATGCTTCAGTCACATTTGTCTATTAACCACATAATGTACAATTTTTTTTTATTAATGACGTTCGTGGGACTGCACAATTTTGTAAGTAAACGCCACCTGCGTGTACATATCACGGAACTGTATTTAAGCGGTTAAGAAAAAAACAGTTTATTGCTCTTAGACTTAGCAAATGTAAGTAACAAAAGTATAGCGCCACTATACGTCTTTCAAGTGATCTCAATAAGCTATAATTTTACTCTTTAGTAGATCTACACATTATAAGAGAAAACGTTAATACCATTTAGCATAATATAGTTGTTATTTTAAGAAAACATAGATTAGATTAATTCTTTGAAAGGCTTAAATCACATAACCAAAGTAATTCTACAACCCCTCCTTATTTTACTTTCTTGTATTCAGTAGGAACACACACTTCCTGCTGAACACAGCCACAGTTCAAGTGTTTATAAACTATCTTTCTGGTTCCAGGTCATCGTTCTCGATCGGTCTGTAGACGGGACCGCAGGTGTGTGCCGTGGCCACCGCCTTCCTCTGAGGTCTCGCCTAGCTGACAAGCCGAATCCCCAAGCAAAGGGCTGAGTCTCAACAGATCGCAACGCGGAAACTGCTCTACCGAGTACAACATCCCGCCAGGTACGTAAGACGTTTGCAGACAATTCCAAGTTCCGACATGGAACTGTGTAACACCCATGGTCGACCGCTAGGGGCAGACGGAACTTAACGATGAGATCCCGCCGTCCGTCGCTTGCCCCGTGCGGCAAATGAGGGCCCGTGCGACGGTTATCGTTATCACCTTTGACTAGAAAGGATACGGCCTTAGAGGTGTTCAGGCATAATCCCACGGATTGCAGCGTCGCACTCGTACTGGCCAGGATTACTATCGCAACGACTGGCCATCAGTAGGGTAAAACTAACCTGTCTCACGACGGTCTAAACCCAGCTCACGTTCCCTATTGGTGGGTGAACAATCCGACGCTTGGCGGATTCTGCTTCTCAATGATAGGAAGAGCCGACATCGAATAATCAAAAAGCGACGTCGCTATGAACGCTTGGCCGCCACAAGCCAGTTACCCCTGTGGTAACTTTTCTGACACCTCTTGCTGAAAACTCTTCAAGCCAAAAGGATCAGTAGACCGTGCTTTCGCAGTCCCTAATGCGTACTGGACATCGGGATCAAGCCAGCTTTTGCGCTTTTGCTCTACGCGAGATTTCTGTCCTCGCTGATCTGGCCTTAGGACACCTGCGTTATTCTTTGACAGATGTACCGCCCCAGTCAAACCCCCCGCCTGGCAGTGTCCTCGAATCAGATCACGCGGGAAGGTGAACCGCGGCCTCACGCCACTCTACGCGCTTGGCTCGAGAACACCGTGACAGCCGCCGTCAAGACGAACGACGCACGCTTTCCCCCTCACCAAGTAAGTAAAGAAACGATGAGTTCGCTTTACTATTGCTTCTTCGTAGTGCTACCGCCAAAAGTATCACGCTGATTCTGGAGGAGCACGTGTTTCTGTTGTTTGGACCTCCAATATCTCTCATGGATAATAGGGTACAATTCCACAGTCGACTGATGCAGGATTTGACCGAACGTTATCGTATAACTCAAGCCTTTACGGCTAATTATCATCCCCAGGGTATCCCTACTGAAAGAGTCAATCGAGTAATTAAAACCACGCCCACTGAACAATCACCATAACTGGGATACACTCTTGCCCAAGATTGGCTTTGCCATTCGTTCAGCCAAGCATGAAGGTGCTAACCTAACTCCTAACTTCGTTAATTGAATCTTGGAAGTTTCAATTGATGATGAGGAAGTAACCTTTGTACCTCCTGAAGATCGTGATGTCGAATCCTTAGTCGAGGAAAAGAAGCACGTCATTGTCACCATCTTGTGCTACGCTCGTATGGAACATTCTTTTTATAACCTCCACGATAACTGAAATCGTATTACTAGATACAGTTATTTTAGTGGATTACATGCTTCCATTCTCCTGTGGAAATTTTAGGTTTAGGTAACAGCTGACATTCTTGGTATTTTCTTTTGTTCTCACAATTGAGTTATTCTAGTAAAAGTTAGCAACACGACACCAAGCTGTTAGTTTAAGAAGCTGTACCGCACTTGTCACAAGCTATTGGTGACTCGAACACCCTTCGTATTACCTCGATACATCATTCTGGAGTGTGCTGAGGCAGAGAAATTTTAATTGTTATTTGCACACTGTATATTTCAGTAGATATAAGTTTATTTTATCAGTAATTCAAGTTTTATTAGTCATCGGGACATATTGTCAAAGTATTTAGCTGATTAGTAAGATCAGAGTCAATAGAAGTAGATAGTTTATTATCCATTATATTCAGTGAATGGACCTTCAGCCAATTAACATAACATTAATATAAGTTCATGTAAACTGATATGTTTTCAATCCAAAACATTGTTTATCGATTAAGAATTATTATTAGCAAAGGATCGTAAGTTTTTTTATTAAGATAAGCAATACTGGCTTGTTGTGCTACGATCTACACTAGGCTTTAATGTAGAGAAGAGCATGACAAACACCCAGATGACTGTGATCGATAGTACAACAAGTAAACGTTTCTTACCTTAAACGATCTTTTGCATGATCTTCAGAGTGCTAAAACTAGCTTAAAAGAAAAACTAGAGAGAAAGGAAAAAATTTTAAAAAAAGACGTCACAGTATTGTTACCCTGAAAGCCATTGGCCAATGTTGAAGCAAAGGAGGCCCACAAAATACGTTCGGGATTTAATTATCATCAAAGAAGTTCCTCTTTTTTTCTCTAAATGAAAAAAACTTGTAGAACTAAAGTTACTAATTAGTCTGCAAGGAGATATAAAAGTTCTTAACTGATAATAAATACTATAGGTTTATTGTATCCATTAATGACTTTTGGCGTACACTATAGCCAGACATGTAGAAAAATTAATGATAAAAAACGAAACCATACAGATTATGTATGTATTCAATTAAGTATCTAAGAATATAAATTGGAACCAAAAGAAACTAATTATCCCCACCTATACGTATAGATTGGTTAGCTCTAATCATACATAGACAATCGTTTGCATGAATACCGCCTAATAAGCACTCCAAAAAAGGAAAATATAGAATAGTGCAAGTAAACAATGTTCAGCTTATCTACTGAACCCGTAATATATAAAGATTTTATAATTATCAACTGTCGAATCTATTAAATATATATAAAGGTACAATAATTATTAGCTCTTTATGAACTAGCAAATAAATCAAAGTTATTGAAAATATATATATATATATATATATATATATATATATATATATGTATATATATGTTCAAATTCAAGAATTATCAGCGATTAAAGCTAGTGGATGTATGTAAGATGTAATAATTATCAGTTGTTTTTAAACTAGTAATTATATCGAGGCTATTGAACACATATAATATTTTGATAATGATCAGTTATTAAAAATAATTAGATATATGTACAAATTCAAAAATTCTAAGTGATTAAACTAATGGATGTATGTAAGGTATAATAATTATTAGCTGTTAGATATACATTACATTTTGATAATAATAAAATTAATTAGAAATTAAATTAAAAAAAAGATTCATCAATTATCAGCGGTTAAAGCTAATCAAAATAAGTAAAGATTCGATAATTAACTACTGTCTAGTGAGCTTAATAGCTGCGTTAAATCATTAATTCCGAAGCTAAATAATAACTTCAGCAGTCTAATGAACAAAAATATATATACCATCAAATTTAAAATGATATAAGTACGAACGGCACAGAATCTGTGTCTAGATCTCGTCCCCTTTACCTCAGAACGAAGTAACAGGCCCGAAACTACTTTGTACCTCGCAATGGCACTACTCGAAAATGGAAATAATATACCTAAGTTGTCTTTTGGCATGGTGGCTGCAATGAGGTGGATGTAGCACTACTTTTTCCTGTTAAGTAGAAATGTGTTATCACGAAGATCACGATTTTAGACCCTAACCCCAACGTTAACGTAGAAAATTGAGCTATTGTGTAATACAACGATTAAAATTATTCCATCTTCAGTTATTGCTGAGAGTATTAACGTGATTATTCGCCCTTCTTATAAAACGTAAAAGTATTATAAAGTCAATGGTAATGTGCTCGATTTTTCCCGATACAATCCAAAGTATCTAAATCACAAGTGGATACATTAATCAATCGGCATATGTTGTAAGGTACATTCCGTTCATAATTACATGCACGAATGTCAGATTGAACTCTACTTTATGACAGACGACGACTTACTGGTCTAAAGGTAGGATCAGAAAGAATCGGAGACAATGCATTTATGCCTAACGGCATGACATTCGACCGAAAGAAGAAAACGGAGAAAATATCCACGATATGAATCATAGATTCCAAGAATAACATTTATAACAACCCTTCGCTAACACATTCCAGGTGGCGATAGCAATATAAAAAGAATCAAATTAATTTTAGTAAAATGCGAATTGCGAAATACAATATACAATTGTGGAAGATAAGAATATTGTCGAATTAAATTATTCTCGGGAATTACAGTCTTAATACATGTACAGCAGTATTCACGAAATATGAATAAAAGATGGAATGAGCATACTACAAATAATTGTTGAATGTTGTTAAACCAATTTTTTGTTAGCAAACTTCCTTCCTTTTATCCTGTTCTTCACTAACGAAAACTTGTCAGCGAGTACAAATGTGCTTCGTAACTTCTCTCATGGTAAAGAAAACAGTCGCCATTTTCTTGTTAATAGATCGAAATTTCCATAAGACACGGGTGTGCCTGCATAATCAAGAAACCAGACCTTGTTCCGTGCTTTAATGAGCACGTCATAATAGCAAAGTCGGGTTTGTCTGAATGCAATTAGCACAACGGAATATTCCATTTTAAAGTTTCTTGAACACCATTCGACACTATAAGTTGTGCCATGCCTTCTGCTCATCAGTTAATTTACAGCATACCCAATGTTATCAAATGTTACTCCCTGGAGGTTGTCAGTACAGAATGGTACGAACTGCCATGTTACTCTATCTGGAGATAACTAACATGCATGTCGGACCCTAGTACTTTCCTGACAATATCAATGTTCTTCTTGGTAATACACGACCTCAGAACACCTTCAAAGTCGAAATTTCCTCTTTGATACTCATTATTCATCATATTGTCCACATCATGTATTATATGATGTGTACTGATCAATATTTAATTCGCAATAAAATTCTTAGTGTCTTTTAGCAGTATGAAATAGAGCTATTTACACAGCCAGAATTCGGGAACAAATAACAGAAATAGGCCTAGTCACCAGCTACAATGTAGTCACAGGCACAAACAATCGATTGAACCAAATAAGAAAGCTTTTGCGGTGGTCTTTGCATTATTGCGCAATTTCTGATTTATTCTACAAAGATCCCTAATATTTATAGAAAACTGTATTCGTATTATTATAATACTGAAAAAACAGCTGTATGATTAACTGATGTATTTCCGTATATTAAAGTATGGTACATAACTAAACCCGCACTAATACAAATGTCCAAATCCAATTTTATTTCACAGTACTCTATTACTGCAGCCATAAAATTCTAAAGAAGTTCTCAAGAAGTTAGCATTAACCACCCTAATGTATGTATGTATGTATATTCCGTACCTCTTCTTGGGAAATAATTCAGAACACTGGCAATCTAAAGCATTCAAAGTTAGTCCAAATCAAATAAGTAAATACCTGTTCCTGTCCGTAAAAAGCTGACTCTACGCATCAATATTAACAGACATCAAAATCTATAGCATGTAACTGATGATGAAATGTCGGTCATAATAGACGATAATTTCAATTCCAGTTCAAAGAATAAGTAAAAATAGCTCGTAATAGCATAAAATTAGAAGTGTTCCATACTTTGTTTGTTGATCAACTTTTGAAACATATTATACACCTATATTTACAATTCCTTTCCAAATGTATACAATTGCAAAATAGATAATGATCCTCAAATGATTCATATTGTGTTCTTACTTCGTTAACTAGCCATAAACCTTTGTGACTACACGAGATTATGTTCGGATATTCACCAATTTAAATAGGATAGATATGCAAGCTAATTTGATCGTGTATATGTATAGAAAGCAGGTATGTACTCTATACACTGGAGAAGGAGTGGCTAGCTGTAAAGCTTGAAAAGAATATTAATTGACACCTGTTGCTGGTCACGCAAAGTACATAATTAACAGTATTGTATTGGGAAAGAACGTATAATAATCTAATTTGTATTTTCGAGAAGGGATTACAACGCATAAACTATTACGTCTGTCAAAGGATTTACGTAAATATTTGTTATATCTGCAATGAAAGAGAACCAAATATTTAATTTACTCTATTTGTTAAAAGAGAAAGATACAAAACACATTGTCAACAATTTTAATAATTATTTCACTAAAAATATGATATAAATGAACTCAATGAAAGTATTAATCATGTTACAAGTGAAACATGTATTCGAATAAAACTTGGAATAATAATACAAACGTATTTGGCATCAGTACTAACGGAAATAAATTCAGTACAGATGGTTCACATTAAAATATTATTTATGATACGTCCCTCGTGAGGAGGATATTTCAAATATAAAGTAAATATCCTGTACAGGAACTTGGAAGTTGGCGAATCTCAGCGAACAAAATGACCACACACTCGCTGTAACTACTAACATTGACAGCCCAGTAACGATTATGCATATTTTAAATTCCAAAAGTCTGCTCTGTGACCTCCATAACTACTAAATTCAGTCAAAAGATCAGATGTTACAGAATTTCTCAGACTTTTAAATCAACATCAAATGAAAAGATGGTTTTTAAACCGTATTCTAGCGTGTGATAAGACTTATATGAACAACTGTATCCCCACATGAAACAGGACACTCGAAGAATAAAGCTTGTCCAGGGAAAGCCAAGACTCCATTGTCAGCAGGAACATTTTTCATAAGCAATAGTAAGTGAGATGTTTTCATGTATCTCAGAAACCAGCCAAGTTTCTTTATTGTGCGAGACTTGTATTCCCTGATCTCATTAAAGAACAAACTATTCACCAAAAAACAAAAAACAACTTTCATTTGTGAATAAATCTAAAACTCAGACAATTTTTTAAAATTCTAAAAATATACAAATTGAAAATTAATAAGCTTATAAAATGAGAAAATACATCGTAAAAACATAACTAGTAAAAATGCACGCGAAATTTAAAATGTATTAGGTGCGCAAAAAAAAGTTCTCGCTGCTTTTTTTGATGAAAATGCAACTTTATTGAGAAAAAATGTTTACAAATGAATCATTCAAAATATTGCACATCGCTAGCAACAACTTTTTCCCATTTTTCTGGCAGAGCTCGAATACCGTCACAGTAGAAGTGTTCGTCTTTTGAGGCTATTCACAAATCAAGCCATTTTGAGATGTCTTCATATGAGCGGAACTGCTGATTAGACAGACCATGTGCCATCGAACGGAACAAGTAATAATCGGACGGCGCAATATCTGGGGAATATGGCGGGTGGAGTAGGACCTCCCATTTGAGTGTTTTTAAGTAGGTTTTAACGGGTTTGGCAACGTGAATAGAGTAGAATCACTTTTTCGTGCCTCTGTTCGTATTGTGGCCGCTTTTCGCGCAGTGCTCGGCTCAATCGCATTAATTGAGTTCGATACTATTCCCCAGTGATGGTTTCGTTCGGTTTCAACAGCTCATAATAAATAACACCGCCCTGGTCCTACTAAATACACAGCAAAACTTTCGCACCGTCAATATTCGGCCGAACCGACGACGTAGAAGCATGACCGGGCAGTCTCCATGATTTTGTTCTCTTTGGGTTGCTGTAATGAATCCATTTTTCATCACCCGTAACGATGCGATGAAGAAAACCCTTCCTTTTTTGCCGCTGGAGCAGTTGTTCACAGGCGAAAAAACGACGCTCGACGTCTCTTGGCTTCAAATCATAAGGAACCCAAGTTCCTTGTTTTTGAATCATTCTCAACGCATGCAATCGCTGGGAAATGGCTTGGCGGGTAACCCCTAATGCTGAAGCAAGCTCTTTTTGCGTTTTGGTACGGATCCTCATCGAGCGATGGCTCCACTTCAGCGTGTTCGTAGGTTTTTGGTCTTCCTTCACGCGAACGGTCGTCAACATCGAAACCACAGTCTTTGAAACGACGAAACCAATCACGGCACGTTGTTTCACTTAGAGCAGCATCTCCGTAAACTTTTTGGAGTTCTCGATGCGCTTCAGCCGCCGTTTTCTTCGAATAAAATAAGAAAAGCAACACTTCCCGCAAATGACGATTATTAGACACAAAATCAGATATTTTCACACAACCAAAAGTATATGACGCAAAAACAAAATCACTAATGTGTCAAAGTGGTTTGTTTACCATATGTCTAAGCTTGGTTCACGACGTTTTGGTTATGTCACAATCGACCAGCAGTTACTACTGGAGCCATCTCTTGAAAAACAGCGAGAACTTATTTGCGCACCTAATAGTAAAAGAATATGGCGTACCATAAACAATACTGTGCAATCATCTTTAGAAATATATATCCATTAGTATATTAAATCTGTATAGTAATGTAATTTTATAAATAGTTAATTTATTTGTAAATAAAATGCCAACAATAGTAGAGGTTAAAGAATAAATACTGTACATATTACAAGAATCTTTAGACTTTTATTCAAAAATAGTATACCAAATGTAGTTAAAAAATGATGACATAAGCGTATTAATAATTTTATTTAAATACATTAAAAAGAAAAAATTTAATGAATAATTTAATACTAAATGAGGTAAATTAAATTGGAATGAATTAAAAAATCAATTTGAGATTTCCTAGGAGAGACAAAGTTATTGGTCTAATGACGTGCCCAATGCAGAAGGCCACACTTAGTCTTTTTGACCACACTTCAAAGCAATCACGCGTATTAATAATTCTAAATATTTCCCTTCGTATAATTTTGCTTAATTGACTCAATTATATGTAATAGTGAAATTTCAAGGCCCTTATGATTCAATAAAGGCAATAATAACGTTTCAAAAATGTTTTGATTAATTTCATTTAATTCGAATTTAAAATTATAATTGACTTCTTCTTTGAATTTTGTCAAAGTAAATTCAATACCTTTGCTTAAAGATATATATGTAGGTCGGGGCAGCTGATATAGATTCATAGAGTATCACGTTCTAGTAAAATTTTATTTTAGTTTTTTAATTAAACATTGTTGTTGGGTGCACTATTAGACGAATGGTAGTATGTAGCAATGAGTATAAATCTTTTAAAAAGTTATTAGATATAACTTTTAACTGCAAACGTTTAAATAATAAAAATAAAAATCTTACCGTTTATTGTTTATTTAAAATGTTTAAATGTTTTTGCCAATTTCATTCTATACATCAAGTTATTTAATCATGTTAAATTTAATAAATAATGTGTAAGTTCTAGTCAGTCGTCTCATTTATTTGAATGTTGTGGATAACTGAATACTAGTTATAGTTGAATGTTAAAAGAAATCATAATAACACCATATCTACTGCATATGTTTCACGGAATTCACCGATCATCAAGCAGATTTGTGTTATTAATAAACGATTCCTTCATAGCGTTTATCATATCATTCCGATACAGAAAAATAATGAATAATAAATATCATTGCCTCCCTCTTTCGTCCAAAACAAATATGTATTGAACTACAAAGCAAGGACGCGTCTGTCTATAGGCTCTGGTAACTTAGTTATCGACATGTAAGATATACGCGTTCTCGCTTTGTCGTTCAATATATTTTTGTTTTGGACGAAAGAGGAAGGCAATGACATTATTCATTAGTTCTAGTTGATTCAAAAGAACACCAGCTCCTTAAAAATCGATAAAGGAATTCATGAAAAGAGTCTTAAAATTAAAAATATTGCACTGTATAATACTATAGAATACTTATTTCGAAATGCAGATTTTATTCTCAAAATTTGTATATATTTTGTTAAGGATTTATTTGGTTTTATGTTTATTTTGACGTTTAACTGTATAATTTTCAGTATAGTTTATTGCTTTGTCTATATTTTGTTGAACGCCACTGTATATCCTAGTGTTAAAATCCTTATGAGTATTATAGTATTATAGTCGATATCAGCTATGTTATTTTCCCTTCCTCTTTGCGAAATTTAGTAAAGGTATGCAGCGTAATTTTTTTATACTTATTAATTCATTTCACTATATATTCCAGAAATATTTTTTCTCTCGTCTTTTTATTATCTCAAACGAATGAAATTTTATAGATATTTTTCTATTTAATTGCAAAATTCTTATCAAGTAAATTAAACTTAATTACATAGACTAAATTTTTCTATTATGAAGGGAACTTAGCCCAGTTTCGGAAAAACTGCTTAATTTCTTTTTTTACTGTTTAGAAGTGCGTTATTTAAAAAAAAACGATTGTTACGGGTTAATTATGCCCTTCTGCTAATTTGGCGTGTAACTATGATTTTCTGTATAATATTTTTACTTTGTTCGTATTTTGATGTATACCGCCATATATTCTAATTTTAAGATTTTTACGATTTTATTCCAATAATTTTCACATCCCTAGCTATTTTGCAGTTTAATTTCTTATTTTACAAGTAGCGATTTAATTGAATTATTTCTTTATAGCCCTATATTATTACATTTTCTTAATCTAGGGAATTATTCTTACATAAACTACTAGTTTAATTGTCAGTATTATTTTGGAATTAGTTTAATGCTCTTCGTATTATATAAAGAGTCTTCGTTTCTGGCGTTCTTTTATTTTTTATGCATGTCCCTAATAAGGACTGTGTAAGCCAGTGAATTGATCCTCCAAACGTTCCATCGAACAAGTTGGGAGTAAAACTTCTTATATATTATCGAACATAATTGTATAAGGTAGGATCTACGATTATTCTTAAGAAAACTATGTTCAGATAAGTGATTACCTGGAATAGACTGACATCAAAAAGTAATATTTAATTTGAATATCGTCGATCAACTTATCCTATAGTTTTATATTTTAATTTAAGTATTGTTCATCAATGTATTCTATAATATTATATCTCAATTTGATCAATTTATCAAATAGTTTTTTATATTTTAATTTGAGTGTCGTTGATCAATTTATCATATGGCTTTATATCTTCATTGAATGTCGCTGATTTACTGTACTTCAAAGGTAATAACTATAAAACAATTCATGCTATCTGCTTCTGAGTTTCCGGGCTGGAACCGCGTCACTAGTATATCTGCCGACGTTTCGTACCCATTTGTATGCGACATCTTCAGGGCCGAACTACTGCACTGAAACTGGTGTAAGTCGATGGGGGACGCGTTTATATATGGATAATGGGTCATGGGTCAATGGAGCGTTACGGTTGCGGTTGGGTAGATTAGAGATGCAGGATTGCCAAGGGTTATGTAGGGGATAGCCATCATCGCGATTAAGGTTATTGGAGTGCTTAAAGATCTCTATAGTTTCACGGATTTTGCGACCATAGAAATGGTTAGTGCGGGATAGGATCTTGGTCGAATTAAACTGAATAAGGTGCCCGGTTTCCAGCCTATGCTCGGCAAGTGCAGAACCGGCTATGCGCAGCAACCTAGTACAACGCTCATGTTCAGAAACACGGGTGCCGACAGACCGCTTTGTTTCACCAATATATGCCCTGCCGCATGAACAAGGAATCCTGATGGTTGTATGATCTATACGTATTTCTTTGATCCTTTTCGCTTAAGTATTAATGGATGACTTCTAGGAAATTTAATACTATGGCACCCCTTTTAGATCATTTTCCTTCACAGGGAAGGAATGCGTACTTGAGATATAGATGTCAAGCACAGTTGATAAACATGAGGGTAAGTAAAATTCAGAGAGCATGTCACAGCAAAATGTAGAAAAATGAGCATTAATGCTATTATCCACATAGTTACTTAATAAGTACATTTTATAACGTCTCCATTTTATTTGTATTACTTTTCTAAATAACAAACGAAAATTTTAAACTATAAAAGATAGCTGTTGTACTACTATTAAAGTCAAATAAACAAGGAAATGCATGGAATTCACTCCTTTCGGTATTCTGCCATCATAAGAGAATTATAGAGCGTCTTGGGAAGAAACAATTAAAGCGCTTTGACGAAAACAATGGACTACCGTGTCATACCCAATTAATGTTTATAAAGACATTCCACTGAAATATTTTGAAACTTGTTTATATCATATTACTACGAAAAAAATTAAATCGGAATAAAACATCGGTATTTCTTAACTTAAAAAAAACTTTCAAGACATTCGATAGCTGATTCTAGGAAAATCTTAATAATTATGAAATTAAATTCTGAGCTAATTTGGGGATTAGTTAAGTAGCAGAAACAAATAGCCAGGCTTGAGGAAATCGAAACGTTAGAACTGTTTTATTAAAGGTACCTCGAGTCTTTCTTAGGACTTTCTATAATATGGAACATGAACAACGATGAACACAGATTTCAAAACATGTTTTTTCATGGACAATAATCTGACTAATACTGCGAATAGTGTTTTGCATTGAAAAAATTAACGTTAAAGTGAAAATATCAAGTATGATGCTAAACAGAAAAAACAACACAAAAAATATACAAATCCAACGGCCACAAACGATTAACCTGCCTGGTTGATCCTAATTCGATTAGATTCCCTTTTTTTATAGTAGCGGCGAGAGTCGACGTGGAAATGAATATACTGAAAATAATTTTGCCCAATGTTCCTGTGTAAAATTCCCTGAAGAGGTGGTTATAGAGAACCCACAAGATATAAAATTAACTACTGTGCTATAAACAAAAATGCAATACGAACCAAGGAAAAGCAAACAGAAAACACAAGTAGAAAAGTGTAACTTCCTTTAATTAATTAATAAAAAAAAAATAATGAAATACAAAACTAGCATTGATAGCAAAATAAGTAAAAATTATGACATAAACAAAAAATTAAAATTACATCAAGTAAAAACGAAATGAAATCTTTTTAATACACAACACTAATTTATATGACGTGCTTAATCAAAGAAGAAAAAACAAAAAAACCAATCGCCTGCACCGAAAATAGGCTAAGTTTTGTCTACAAAGAAAATAGTTGACGCACTGAATATCATTAAAATATTTCCTAAAACTTACTCGAGTAACTTTATCTGGTATATGGAAGTGTTTCACAAAAATGATAAAGAACTTAAAAAACACTTAAACATTATAAACAAGGAAAACATAACAGTTCCTCACGATGGACATATTCCTGTACCAGACCCTAAAACATTACAAGGTCTTTCCATGACTAGTAGCGAATCTGAATGCGAGGAGCGTGATGCTAAGTCTGACTGTAAGTTTGAAAGCCTGAAACCTCGATTGTTTGAACAACACGAACTAGATGACCTAATGAGAGATTTACGTTTAATTAAAGAAAAAGCAAAACTTCTGGGTTTCAGGTTTTGAGAAAAGAATTTGTTGGCTCCAGGAACATCCTATCGTAGGTACCGAACAAGGGAACAAAAATTTGCTCCTTATTTTGAACAAGAAGGTAACTTAGTGTTCTGTTGTAATAATAATAATAATAATAATAATAATAATAATAATAAGCTTTATTTTACCATCTATTAAATACAGATAAAGAGGTAACGTCATTGTATATGATGGTCTGTGTGTGTACGTATGTATATATGTACTGTGTGTAAGTGGTATAAACATATGTGTGCACAAAGCAGAACATACAGTTTAGTATTTGATTGATTTCATCTGCTCTTGGAACTCCGTTACTGTGTGGAATCCGTTTTCTAAAAGAAATGTTTTTATATCATTTCTAAATTTCAAAATGGGTTTTTCAGTCCACGATATTGGCAACTTGTTAAACATATCCAAATGTTTGTGTTGGGCAGCAGTAGTACGTAGCCTATGGTTGGGAAGAAGTACTTGTTGTCTGGATCTCAGTTATATTGCTCTTCCCTCTCCTTTCCTTTTCTGGGTTGGTAGCTCTCGTTTAGCGAGCAGCAATTGCTTATATATGTAAGTGGAGGCCAACGTCATTATTTTATTTTTTATAAATAAAGGTCTACAATGTGCCGTTATATTAACTTGTTCGATTATTCGTAATGCCTTCTTTTGTAAATTAAAAATGTCATTGGCGTGCACTGAATCGCCCCATAGTTGGACACTGTATGCCATCCGCGAGTGAAAAAGTGCGTGATAAACTGTTTTTGCAGTTTCCTTATTTGTGATGGCTCTGATTCTCCGCACAGCATATATTGCACAAGAGAGTTTTTTCGAGAGGGCGTCCACTTCATCCTTCCAGGTTAGTCTGGTATCTAATGTATTCCCAATATTTTGACTGACCCTGCGGGAGTTTCTTTCCTTTTGGAAGTGAATGCCAGTTTGACAGTTTTGGCCTCATTCAGGACCAGCTTGTTTGCCGAAAACCATGCCATGGCCTCCGACAGCGTTTCGTGAGCCCCTTCTCCAAGTTGCTGATCGCTCTTCCCTCTACAAAGAAGCGTTATGTCATCAGCGTATTGCACAACCATTTGCGTGACATGCTGCGGAAGGTCATTGACGTACAGGCAAAACAGAAGAGGACCCAAAAGAGATCCTTGAGCCACTCCATAAATATACCCGGGTTAGCAGAAGCATTCGGGATAGAATACAATAAACAAGATTGGAGACTATTTATTGACTCATCCAAAAGAAATCTGAAAGTAGTTCTGTTGCATAATGGCAACAGATATGCTTCACTGCCTGTGGGGCATTCGGTTGTTCTCAAAGAAACTTATGAAAATCTACAGCTTGTATTACAGAAAATTAAATACTCCGAGCATGATTGGATGGTTTGTGGTGACTTGAAGGTGTCTGGGTTACTCGACAGCAAAGTGGATTCACAAAATTTCCTTGTTTTATGTGCGAATGTGATAGTAGGGCACAGGAACAGCACTGGACAAGAATAGCATGGCCTTCAAGAGAGAATTTAGAACCTGGGAGCAAGAACGTTCTGCGTATGAGTTTGGTGAATCCTCAAAAAATACTGCTTCCACCCCTGCACATAAATTTGGGCCTAATGAAGCCCTGTCAAAATTAGAACCTTGCTTTCAATATTTATTTCAAAAATTTCTTGGTTTGTCAGAGGCAAAGTTAAAAGAAGGCATATTTGTTGGCCCTGACATTCGAAAACTTATACAAGAATCTATTTTCGAAAATGCGATGTACTTGAAAGAAAGAGCAGCATGGGTTGCATTTAAACAAGTTCGTTTTGAAGTTTTTATGTAATCAGAAAGACCCTAATTACGAAAATATATTTCAATACATGTTGAAAACATTTCGAAAACTTGGATGTAACATGGGTGTGAAGATGTATTTTTTACACTCACATTTAAATTTTTTCCCTGACAATCTTGAAGCTGTAAGTGAGAAACAAGGGGAGCGTTTCCACCAATATATAAAGGAGATGGAGAAACTGTATCAGGGTGCGAGACATTCGTCGTATTATTTCATGTCTGATATCTATCGCTAAAAATTATGAACACTACTTTAAAACACTACTTTAAAATGCACTACTTTTAAATGCGGCCCGCGAACGTATTTGCACATTAAAGTTTGGCCCACGACATGTCAAAGGTTGCCCATACCTGCTTTAGATTAATAAGTAAAAAACTGTTCATATTGAAACTTACACTACCATTGTAATAATAAAATGTTAAATTTTTTAATTATACTCTGATAATAAATTACGTACCTTTAAATCTAAACTATATATTTTAATATAATCATACCCAACAAAAGATAAAGATTGCGAAAAATTTGCATATGGTAGAAAAAAACTGATTGAAAATTTGGATTCAGCACACCAAAGTACATAAGAAACAGGTTAAACTTTGAAAGAAGTTTTTAAATAATATTTATTGGTTATTGTTATTAAAGAAAGGGAAAACATTGTAATTATTCTAATTTAAACAGAATTAAAATGAAATATATCCCTGTGTATTTCATTTCCTTTTTCCAAAGACAAACAAATTGATGACCCGCGGGCACTAAAAACACTAATTAAATTGGAATCTTTATCTGAAATTTCAATTGAGTTCCAACAAAAAAAGTACTTGCAACGAACTTTGAAAGTAAGGCTCCTAATAAGCTCCTTATAAACGCCAAATAAAGTTCTAAAGTCGAAAATACACATGAGGAGAAGTAAAAAGAACAATAAACCAAAAAAAAATTAGGGAAACTTACCACTAGATCGAAGGATGATGCTTATATTCGCACAGTTAATACATATGCCTGTGCATTAGCACGTGGTTGTCGCTTTCCATCTTACTAACATAGGGAAATTGGAAAATGTTGAATATAAAAAGCACGAAGCACACTGGGTGCCATGTAAAAAGTGTCACTATAATTTTCAAAAACAAGCTAAGTGTGTCAATTTGTCTCTCTTTGTACTGCATTTTTATAGCAAATTAAAATAAACTATTTACTTTCAATCTCTAGAATACACGTTAACACAGCCCATCAAATAATGTCATCTAATCAAATGTAAATTCTGCAAGCAATTTACACACAAATTGAAACTTGCTTAGAAAAGAGCCCATCCAGTGATAATACCTTTCAATTTTGGAAGTCATTGTATTATATTACAGTCACCCATATTTTTCCAACGCCAAAGAGTGTACACTCTCCAATTTCGAACACACTTGAGAATTCAACTGACAATAAAAATCTCATCCAAAATACTCGTACTTATTAGTCCCTTAATCTGACACACAAATTGGAGAATCGCTTGTTGATTAACAAATAACAAATCACTAATTTTGGAACACAAGCATACCTATATATTGTAACAAGCAAGCGTTGCTTCTACTTCGTAGCGGAGTTCAAAATAATAAGCATAACGATACATAGAAACGGACGATTCGAGGAGGAAAAAAAGTAGCACGAGATTATTATAAATAAGCAAATAGATAGTAGAAAAATATCTTCGACATCAGTGAATGTGACAGTTGATCACATATGAATCCAATATAATTGTCAAATGAAGTGTCTTTAAAGGACTGAATCCTAAAAATTAAGATGGACCGTCTATTAAAGAAAGAACGTAAGTACGAAATCAAGCATACTACGGAAATACCCAGTAACAGATACAGTTTATAAAATGCTAACAAAATATTGAAATAATGTATTTATAGAGCAAGCAATAATTAATTAATTAAAAGACGAAATTAACAAAAATATAACAGACTTTAGTCGAATACGCGCCATAATGTTTTGCCGAAAAAAAACATTCCGCCTACTGTAAAACAACACAGTTGTTCTGAAAACTCACTTGTACTAAATTAATATTTGCAAGCATTTTTTTTGGAATAACTGATATTTCATTATTTATAAATTCTATATATCTATATTGAAGGAATTGAAGTTTAACATGTTATTATATAAGCTCGCATATATTTATTTCGTAATTACAAAGAATATTTTTTACTTTATTATCTCAATGACCTTGCTTTGGATATAATTTTGTACCTCAAAGACATTTTATGTCAAGTATGAAGAATATTTGATAACATGAATACGTATGTTTATTCGCCTTCCATCGTAAATTTTTAAACTTAACGCTACATTTGCGACCCCACAGATATTATATTCATTCATGTAAACGAGGTCATAACTCTACTTGGGAAGGTAATTTTTATTTCTTCCCCCGAAGTCTGTCCCACATTGCAAACATGTTGATAAGAATACTGTGTAAGACATCGAACAAATCTACTTTTTTATTAAACTTAAAAATCACTGCCGTTACTGAAGACTGAAATGACTTTTATACTAAAATCATACTACTTTAAAAATTGCAAAACAACTAAAAACAAACTTTTCGACTTTTTAATGTACGAGAGACATTATTCGAATATTGAACCTACTAGCAGTCAGTGTTTCACTAACATAAATATAATTAGGGCATTTTAATCTCATCTTTTGTAAGCCTAACAAAAGCGTCGATTCGAAATCATAAAGTTTTGAAGTTATAATACTTTTAAATGTACACCACAATCGAAATTCATTAAATGTAATAATGTCATTTGTAAAAAACATAATAATCACTAATTTCGTTGACAACACTCACCATATTGTAATAATGGTCTTGGATTATTATAGGTGTAGTACAATCAATTCGAAACACTCACTCAGGCACCGCCCTTCTAAGAGTGGACTAATTAAATGAGCAGATATAAAACCGATATATATTATATACACATGTATGTCACAGGGAACGCATTTTTTTTCGGCCTAGGAAGCTGTTGAAGAAAGATAAATGGTACTTTCAGAAACATGAAAAGAAGATGTAAAATTTTTACAATATTAGGCGCAATATTAAAAAGAAATCATTCATATTACTAAAGAGTCAAAAAAAATTAAAAAATTAAGTAAATACAAAACAAACAGAAACATTCTATGGGCAAAAGTAAATGATCGATCTCAATATGTTATGACATTTAAACGAAACAAGAAACACGTATAATTTTCAGACAATCCATTTATATATAATTATACGTAAAATATAACATTCTTAAAATGACATTTTAGAAACTATATAAACCCAAACAATTGCATTCGTTTTGACGGCAACATTTTTACATGTGGACTCTTTTACATGTTATCTTTAAGTTAACCTCTATAAGAAATTGATAGGTCATACAATTCAGAGGCTAAGTGATACCATTAAAGGATAAATTAATAGTTAGAATAGTTGTTATTAATAAAGGTTTCGGAGATGTAGTCAAGTCCTTGAATTTTCGTGCACGATGATAGTGGAAAACGGGACTGACTGTTAAAAATTTATAAGCGAAAGCAATTTTTTAAGAAAAGACAGTGAAGGTATGATCAACGTATCCATCAGCACTTCAGTCTTTGAGTATAGGAATAAAGAGCTTGTTTAAATGTATTCACGAAAATATTACGACAGGAAGAAGTGCAATATTTATGACAACGATATGCTCTTGTTCGTAATAACACCCACGAAATTGAAAACAAATAATGGTTAAACAAGTTTATCCTAGGCCAGGTTGATTTTCGGAGGACATAATTAGTTGGATACTTTCTGTGGCTATGGCGGTTTGGAGGGATGTTTAATAAAAATTCACTGTTACCAATGTGGGAAGTGAGAAATCAATGTATTTAGGGTTTGGAAGATGGAAAACATTTGGAGAAGTTGATGACAATATATAACGCGCAGACAAGATTTTCGGAAGAAGTAAGCACTAAAGTGAGTGCAGTAACGTCAAAAGCAGAAGCAATTCTAAAGATGGTCTTGCTAGAATGCACGAAACTGTTCTCGCATGTGTAAATGAAGCTAAATGGGAGGCGATTTTCCACTGATAAGGACCTTCTGCGGGCTTGGAACAACGAGTGTGCTTTACACCCTAGTGAAGCTTGGCAGAACTGGTTTAAAGATTGGTTTCGGAGGATGGAGAAGTGTATTGAGTGTAGAGGAAATTACTTTGAAAAAATTAAATAAACAAAGCTGTATTGCAAAACTTTCCCAGTACCCTTTATAGTATTACTGCTTTTGTTTAACAAGTAGTGGACTTAAGAAAATGTCATTAACTTTCATACTTCTTAAAATAAAATTTAAAATCTTTTTTATCTAAATTGTGATGGGAGAATAACTTTATTCTTTTTCCCTTCCCTTGTTTATTTTAATTTTTAAAAATCGAAAATATAGTTATGAAATATTACGAAGTAGAAGACTACGTCAAAAAGTATGGAATATTATTATATTCCAAGTCCAAGCAACTCCATTAAACTACATCTATCTTTATCTACCTAAACGAATTTAAATTATATTTGTTTTTTCTATAATTCGAAGGGAATAAAAAATATGTACGATTAAATGCTCTTGGCATCGAAATTGTTGTCCGTAATTGCGTCTTCAAATGCAGAAACATTCGGTAAAACGTTTTATCAAGCGAACAGTTTAATTTCTATTGAGGGCAACAGAAATCTTAACTAGTCGAATTGCATTGACTAGCAATTAAATGCTGTCAAATCCAAGATTTCTAATAGAATGCAAGTGGACAACTGTCAAGCGTGTCAATTTTAAGCTAGTGTTTGAAAATATATTTTAAAATAATATATTTGATTCCGACATATTATAATAATAATAAAAATTTATTGAGAATACTTTATGTAATTTAAAGCATGTTAACGATAAAAAGAAAAATGAATTAATATTAAAAAAACAGAATGTATAAAATGTATTATAATTTTAATTAAAAATACATATTTGTCTAAATAATCAATCTCTCATAAATGAAGATAAATGAGTCTATGTAATGCATTAAGTATATTTTCCTAATATATTACAACATTAATTTATGTTCCTTTATAAATAATTATATTCCCAAATACATATTTTTAATCAACAACATACATACAGGATAAAATTAAAATTTGTAATTGTTAAAAATAATTAACGTAAACAAATTGACAAAATTTAAATGAAATGTAGATAAGCCTTAATTTAAAACATATTTAAATTAAAATCATAATACTTACAACTAATAAGTGAAATTCTCTAATTATATAATTATTATCTACATAATTATATATATAATTTAAATTGATATAATGTTATCGTGTTGTTAAAAAGCTATAATATCACAACCTAGACCACATAATAATGATTTTCCAAAATATAAATTAATCCGATTGAAGAAGTGAATATTCAAAAATACCTAAAAATAAAAGAGAAATATAAATAAGAATAGCGTGATTTAATGATATATATAGATAGGTTGTATGATATTGAGAAGGGGTGTTAATTATGGTTTCTGACTATTAGAAAATATTAAAAAACTTCATTAGAATTAATATATTATTAATAAACAAAAATATTTGTTTAGTTAGAAGTTTAGATATACAATATTTTAG
The DNA here is from genome assembly GCA_031893035.1 of Dermolepida albohirtum. Classification (NCBI taxonomy): domain Eukaryota; kingdom Metazoa; phylum Arthropoda; class Insecta; order Coleoptera; family Scarabaeidae; genus Dermolepida; species Dermolepida albohirtum. Next base: position 61,405 of record JAVIWB010006121.1, on the reverse strand, counting down.
AAAGTAGTAGTAAGCAAGGAACATATGATATTATGATATGATATTATTAACAATTCATGTATACATATATGTATATACATTAAAATTACGAAAATGATTTTTGAAAAGGGAAATTATGTGTAGGATAAAATTTAGAAAATAAAAAGTAATATAACACTTTTAATGACAATTTATTGGATTCTTTAAAAAGCTATATAAACTATGATCAGAAACAGTTATGATGGTCATCAGATGTTGTTAGATAAACATGTACTAATTATATTTGGAGATTATAGTTATACATGTAATAAATTAAGGATAACGTTACATTACCAATTACGTACAACTTATAAATATAATAATATATTTACAATTTAAAGAATCCAATAAAATGTTGATTTTTATAAAAGAAGAAAACACCAATAACACACTTGCATATTAACTAAGTAAAACATCCAGAACATAAACATAAAATTAGATAATCACGCTTTTATTCAAGAAAGAAGATTATACTCGCATCATACGCCCTAGAGCAAAGGTGGAAATTCTAAATTTGCATGCTTGAAAAAGAAGTAGATAAAAAATAATACAAATTTATTTAAATAAATATAAATATTAGTTAGTACTTCCATTATCTAACATATGAATGTTCGAATTAAACAAATATTGAACTTAGTTTATAATAAAGTTAATATACAAAAGTTATTGGACTTTTTAAACAATGAATATATAAAAGGACATTTAATTACTATTACTTTATGTGGATAGTTAATTATATTATAGATAATATACTTATCTATATTTTGTATAGTTTTCTTATTAACACTATTTGTAACTGTTACCAACATAATTCTAATCTCTTCTTAATGTATTCGATTAAGTGCATTTTTATTGTTAAGAATCATTACATTCGATGTAGATCACGTCGATATTTTAATTTTGTTTTAATTAATCAATTCTTATGTTTTTTTTTGTGTGAACACGTCATATCCTCAGGGAGTTAAAAAGCAAATGTCCGGTTATTGACGTTCTTTTCGTCGATTTCCTTGTGAGAGTGAGCAAGTATCTTCCCTTACGTCATTTAAAAGTTCAACTTTGAATTAGTAATCGTGCTTATTTTATTGGAACGGCTAATTACATTTCCTGCAACGTCGTTGGATTATTGTAAGCCGATTGCTTGGTTTATCGACTTTATGGAAATGATTAGATAAGTCGATACAAAAAAATTCTGCACGTGGTCGTAAAATTCAGCTGGCATTTTATTGAAAGGACGATCTTACATACTGTTAATTAACTCTCAAAACTAACTAAAGGTATGTAATGTAAGAACTTTGTATTTCATAATGACCTCATTCCTCTCTTTGTTTTTTTCTCTACATTGACTTTAAGGTGTTATTTCTACCTACTACATTTTTGGTAATTTATTAATTGTCGAACAAATGAAGTGATTGTGCATATGAAGATCTCACGCCCATCTGATTAAGAAGATAGAGTTTGATCTACATCCTTAAGTGTTAGCTAAATAAATTGACCGGATTCATCAAAATTATTGGAGTATTCAAACCTGAGATAAAAGACGTTCGTACTTATTGTTTTTTAGATTAGTTTACTGTTAATGTTATTTGATTCTAAAAACTGGTATCAACGGTTGAGTTTGTATGCTACCGTAGCTTTTAGATACAGCAACATTTAAAATCGTTTAGATCCCACTGTGTGTAATTTAAGTTCCAGAGTAAATTTAAGATCAAGGAAGTTAACAGAAGATATTTATATATTTATTTATTCATATAATTCGTATAATTAATAGCGGTAACCAATTATTGATTCGTTAGGCAGCCTTTGATATTAACAAATACCTTCATTGATCTATTTGCTTCAACATTGTTAATTAAAGGCCTCGTTAACATATAATTCAGGATTTATCAATAAGATATTACTCATTTTTATTTGTCAACACTAATTCGATTAAAGACTTGCTGTACGGTTAGCAATAATTTTGTTGCTCGTTAACAATCAATTAGTTTACCATCAACTAATTATAATAGTTTGTCTAAATTAATTTCACATCCTTTGATTTTTGTATACACCACAGTCAACCTGTTTTTCTTTTATCATTACGTCAGTTATTTAGGGCAACTATTAATTCAGTTATAAGCTTAACTTCATTATTCTATGTACTTTATTGTTATTATTTTGTTCGTGTTCTTTTGTTGTGTCCAATAGTTGGCACGTATACTATTGGATTTTTCTTTTGCACCACAAGTATGAACCAACTATGCATATAGGAGGAAATTATTTTTTATATTTATATTAGAGATTAGAACAGTAACATATGCATTTCTTTTTTTTTAAATACTTATTCGATATTAACTATCTACCCCCCCCCCTTCGCTGAACACATTGTATATCAAGCGAAAGTATCGAATTCTGTATACGTATTTCGACAACTAAGTTGTCGAAATATGTATACAGAATTCGAAAATTAATGTGGCAAGGGGTTATATATTAACCTTCAGTGATTAAGTGAATCAATCTTCATGTTAAAGGATGCTAATTTTGACAAGAAGCGACTGCTTGGTTTGTGACTAAGAATATGAAAATTAAAAGAATATTTGGTATGAGAGAATAGAACGAAAAACTAAATTAAAAAAAAATAGGAACTTGTCTGAAACGAAAGACTTCCTTTAGAAAGGGACTATAACACCGACTACAATGGCTCTCAATAACTTGAAACTTAAAGATATGATGGAGCGTTTTTATATTCGCGGAATGGGGGACAAGGGGTGGAAATAAAAAAACCAAATTATTTTTCTTTTTCAATATATTCACCTGCAAGACGGATACATTTTTCACATCTTTCAATTAATTTATTTATACCCTCATAAAAAAATGATTTCTCTTTATCTGCAAAATACGCCGAAACTGCCTCCTTGACTTTATCATCGGCAGTAAATTTTTTACCCCGCAGCTCTTTTTTCATTTTCGGAAACAGGTAATAATCACTCGGGGCCAGGTGTGGGCTGTAGGGTGGGTAATTCACAATTTCGAAGCCCACCTTATGCAGGGCAGCTAACGCAACGCTGCTCTTGTGGATGGGCGCGTTGTCGTGCAAAAGCAGAACACCTTTTGTCAATTTTCCCCGTCTTTTCTCTTTAATGGCTTCTTTTAGTCGCTCTAATATTGAAGCGTAATATTCTCCGGTTATAGAAACACCTTTATCTTTATAATCAATCAACAATATTCCTTCCGAGTCCCAAAATACCGTTGCCATGAGTTTCCCAGCTGATTGTGACACTTTAAATTTCTTGGGAGGTGCTGCGCCATTTTTATGTCACTGCATGGAGTCTTGTTTGGACTCAGATTCATAATGATGAACCCAAGCTTCGTCTCCAGTAACAATTCCACTCAATACACCATCCTTGTCTTCATTACAGAGGTCCAAAAATGCACGCGAACACTCTACGCGCTGTTGTTTTTGCGGCGGCGTGAGCATTCTCGGCACCCATCTTGCGCTGACCTTAGACATGCCGAGATGATCGTGCAGGATTTTAAAAATTGTTGTATCGGATACTCCAAACATTTCTGCGAGTTGTTTCTTCTTTAGTCGAGCATCTTCGAGTACAATTTGTTCAACTTTTTGGATAAGTGCTGGCGTGGTCACCTCAATGCTCCTGCCCGGACTCGGGTCGTCTTCAAGGGATTCCCTTCCTTGTTTAAATAAACTATGCCACTTGTACACCATGGTTTTTCCTGGACAAGAGTCGCCGTAAACCAATGACATCTCATTCATTATGGTCGCAACTGATTTTCCTTGCCTGGTAAGGAACTTTATAACGGCACGATATTCGATTTTTTCCATATTTCACTTTTCACTCCTGATTATGTTACTTGGTTGACGATAGCTCAAAGACTAACTGTCTAATAACAATGAAACTTCGTATTTATACTAATCATGAGTCGCTGCACAGGCCACGCCCCCAATGCGCCTACTCACCCCTCTACAACCCGCTCATTCCGGGAATATAAAAACGCTCCCTCGTATTATTGAAAGAGCTAAAATATCGCTTGCTGCGATTAGCACCGCTGTAAAGAGAATGGAAGTAGGTAAAGTATCAAAATACCTCGAGTTATACTTATGCCGAAATCTGATAGTGTCATACCTCTTATGCTATTATTTGCTGGTTTAGGTACTCTTGGTATACTTGCTGTAGAAGTTGCTGGAATTGCACAAGCTGTAAATAAAGCTAAGACACATACAGAATTGTTAGAGCAAGCGTGACGATATAATATAGTGATGGAAAATGTTGGTACGTAGAAGAAATGTGATGGGTTGCATCTAAAGCCATGCAAGTGTGGAATAAGGTTATATCTCACACCATGTAAACAGACAAAAAGCTACTAAATCCACTGCCACGAAGAACCCTCACCGACATAGACGTTTTAAAGTATGGAAAGTATTTATCAAATTCCCGAAATATGTTTGTGAATAATAATAAACCAAATAGCAATGAGTTCGCAATCGCTAATCTTGATTCGAAAGAGGGATCCGGTACCCACTGGGTTGCTTGCCCCAAAAGGAAACTGAAAGTTGAATATTTTGATTTGTTTGGAAACATATTGCCTGTTTTAATTTCCTCAATACTTAAAAAAACTGTCAAATCAAAGATAATCATTCTCAGTAAATTTAATGAAAAGGATTGAGGACATTTGTATTTAAAATTCCTATATAAATGTCTGCAGAATGGATCGCAATATTAGTATCATGTTGAGCACGTTCACACTCAAAAGCACTGCGGATTACTATCCTCCAATAAAATTACATGATGAATATGATTATATATTGGGTCTAATAGAACTACACACGATTTTATTATGGTATTGTAATATACATAAATACCAACTGGTACATTTAAGATTAGTGATTTAGAAGCTTGTATACAGAAGCAATTATCATCTATAAAAAACAATATATTGGATAAGCGCGAGCTGCTATTTATAAAACTTAACAACACATTACGATGTCACATTAGAAGCAGTTTGTCTATAGATTTCACGAAATATGATTCAATTGGCCGCACTTTATGATTCCGAGGTCGTAAATTGTGAGCTGAATGGAATTATGAATGAAATCTTGGAGTACAAATTATAAAAGTAGTTATAATTCGAATTAAGTGTAATATAGTATCATCAACGTATCCTAATACACATCCCTCTCACACACACTACAAATTTTTGTCTGTAGTTGAGTCTAGATATAGCATCAACATAGAACCGAGAAATATAGTTTACTTATAGGTACAGGAGAACCTATACCAAGAACCTGTATATTTTCGAAGTGAACAGATCGATGTACCCTTAGAATTGAAGCGATTATAATGGGTCTAAATCTTATTAGAATGCATAAAGAAGTCATTTATTTAACCACCGGCGACAAATGTACTAACAGCTGTTAACGAAGCATTCCCCCAATCATTAGAATTCGTTATTAAAAATGGAAAAGTTGAACATCTATAAAGGAGAAATATCACGTGTATTAGCCATAAGCAAACAATTTCAATTTAAATGATGAAATACGAATACCTCCTGGCGATAGTTGCATATACGCGGAAAGTAAATTTATATGCATATGCATTTTTTTTTCGGTCAAGTATAATACGAACTAAACGGTGTTGAAGTTGATCGTTGCAATAAACCCGGAATAACGTCTATCATAAAAGCTTTCTGATCTCTAAGAGATAATGAGAGTAAGTCTCTACAGATGGCCTTTTGCAGATAAAAACAAACCAACATTATCAAACAATTAATTTAATGTACGATACCATGATTAAATTGTAAAATTATAGTTGTAAACAGTTTATTGAAAGTGCTTTAATAATGTATAAGTATATATCGTATTTTTATTTAGTATACTTCAATTGTTTCAATAATACACGTGTGATGTCTGCCAAAGAATATTCACTAGGACGGACAATTTAACACATTATCTGAAAAGAGTACATCCTGAAGAATCTAGAGTAAATGCTGCCTCACACGATGCACAACATTTCGAAAGTATCAACAGCGAGATGCTGTCAAAAAGCTGGTACGAAGAGAGCTTCTTCAATAATTGTTAATACAAGGGGCTTCTTCGTTCATAACTGCATGTATCCAATAATGCTGTATTATTAGGAACTGAGGTGTATGAATTAACCAGTCGTTGCCTCTTATAGAATATCTGGTCTTCAAAATTCTGATATTGAAACATTTTTGACGTATTCCAAATTACGGCTGTGCCAACTGATCCAAAATATTATCGAACGAACGGTGTCGAGTGTTAAAGTACAATGTGACTATTTGCTCACTACGTGAAACCACACGCGGATGAATAGATAACTGCACTCAAATCAATCAAAACCCGTTATATCATTGTGACAGTTATTAGACGTTGATGATATTTATGATCAGTTGGTAAGCATATTTAAAGTTATATCGGAAGAGTTTCAAGAACGAGATTCCGGTTTAAGTCTGATTTCAATCACACATCAAAAATAAATATAAATTTATTTAACCCACTCAGAGAATTATCGCACTTGAAACTACCTTGCTCAATCAAAAATACGAAGACATGCATCAACATTCAGAATAATGATACATGTTTAACGTGGATTTAGCCGCTGCTCTACATCCCATCAGCCAAGATGCACAAAGAGTTACTAAATATCCACATTATACCACTGGCTTGAATTTAGAAAGTATAAATTTCCCAATGAAAATAAAAGATTTAATAAAAATTAAGAATTTGAACAACTTGTCTTTGGTTTGTCATATAACTGAGAAATAAAAATTATGATGTTGGAGGGTCAATTTATTTATCACAAATTAAAAGAAATATCCATATTAATTTATTACCAAATAAGGAAAGGAAGAAATCGCATTATGTGTTAATAAAATATCTCTCCGAATTAATTTCTACTCAAATTTATAAAATTATCAATATCGACTTGTGCGATGGATATTTGGTATATTTCAGTTCACTTAAACCTTTAAACCTGTATTAATCACACGATTGTAATCATGTTTACACCTTCAACTGAGGCACCTAAAACAAAATTAGGGAATACATTATCTCAAAATATTTCGAAATTTAGTGATTATAATAAATAAATGTCGTTATATATGCAGACTTCGCGTGTTTACTTCTACAAGTTCATTCATCTAGTAGCGATCCATCCGTTTTGTATACGCGTGAAACACATAAATGTGTTTTCTATAGTTTCACATACTATATAATATAATTAGCTCACATGATTTATATTTGAACGAATTTTTAACAGTTTTTATCACACGATTGATCGAAGATGTTATCTAGAAGTTGTCATACCGATGAACCCATTAACCACGAATGAGAGTAGGGATTTTAACAATACAGTTATCTGTCACATGTGTGAAAGCCCTCTCAATGAGAATAAAGTGGCAGATCGCTGTCATTTAACTGTGAACTTTAGAGATATCACACCTTCAAATTGTAATTTAAATTTTAAAATTCCAAATTTTATTATAGCATTCTTTCACAACTTTTGCGGTTATGACAGTCACTTGTTTATAAAAGATTTAGCGAATGATGATGCAAATATATCAGTTATCCCGTTAACAAAGAAAAATACATTAGTTTTAGAAAACAAATTTTGGTTGTTAATTATACAGATAAATCAAATGCGAAAAAAATTTATGTAGAGGAAATTTTAAAACTGTTAGATCAAATTTTGTTGGTGAGCTTTTAATCCTGATGCAAAGGATTTTTCTATATCAATTTTTAGTTGCTTTTGAACGATTGTATAAACCAGTATTACTTCTAAAACAAAAATTCTTCAATTCTTTAACAAGTGAAGACAAATCTGATACTGAATACCAATATGCGCAAACTATATGGCATACACACTGTACACATGTGTACATTTAAGTGTGATAATTTAGTAGATTATCCAAATTGATATTTAAAAAAGGATGTGCTTTTATTATCAGATATTTTCGAAAATTTCCGTGATATTTGTCTGGAAACTTACGGATTTGATCCGTTTGTCTTGGGATGCTGTGTTAAAACATACTAATATAAAACTAGATTTCTTACTGATGCGTTATTTCATTAAAAAGTACTAGGGGTAAGTTAGCATAAACAAGTTTCAGGCATGCTGCTGCTAATAATAAGTATTTAGAAAATTACGATGAAAGTTCGCCAAGTTCATATTTAGTATATTCAAACGTGAATAATTTGTATAGGTGATCTGTCATTTACCATTTGGCGGCCTTCGTTGACTATCCAATACTGAAATCGATAGCTTAGATGATTAGAGATCGCAAACGAGTGGGATATAGGTTACTTTTAGAAAATGATATCGAGTATCGAGAAATTTTACATGCAAGCAATAATGATTTATCTTTTCTTCCGGAGAATATGGTACCTCCCAAGTCTAAATTTCTCAATAAGAAATGAATTGTAAACTTACATAACAAAATAACTATATAACTCACTAAGTTATATAGTTATTTTTGTTGTTTAAGTTTGCAATTAATTTCTTATTGAGAAATTTAGACTTGACATATAGAAATTTAAAACAAGCATTAAGAAACGGGTTTAACACAGTCCAAATTAATCGCGGTTTCGTATTTAACCAATCTAACTAGCTTCAAAATTATATTGACTTAAATACAAGTCACCAAAAGTATGCTCAAAATGATTTTAAGGATCTTGTCTATTGATAAATAATGCAATTTTTTTGTAAAATGATAAAAAATGTTTAGATAATCACAATAAAAACTAATTTTTGTTATATCTGCTTCTGGGTTTCCGGGCTGGAAGCGCGTCACTTGTATATCTGCCGACGTTTCGTACCCATTTGTATGGGACATCTTCAGGGCTGAACTACTGCACTGAAACTGGTGTAGGTCGATGGGGGACGGGTTTATAAACCCACAAGTGACGCGGTTCCAGCCCGGAAACCCAGAAGCAGATAGCATGGACCACGACCGCGAAAGTTTACGTACCAAATTAATTTTTATTATGATTATTTAAAAGGTAAGTACTTAGAAAACATGAATCTATCCTACATGGATACCGAAACCTTTATTTTAAAAACAAAAATCGATATTTACTGTGATATAAAAAATAATATTTCAAAATCTGATACCTCAAACTTTTCAACCAATAATATTTCCAACATAACATCCCAAAATAAAACTGTGGACAATCTATTTAAGAAAAAAAATTCTGGTAAAGTAATGAGTGAATTTGTTGGATGGCCCGCAAAAGTGAGGTTGAAGGTAAAAAATCGAGAAATTATTGTTAGGCATGAAATAAATATGGAGGACTATAAAAATTCTTTATTCAAACAGAATTTGACATTTAAAACACAAAATTTATTTAAAACAAAATTACATGAGATTTCTTAAATTCAACAAAATAAGTTAGCCGTATCACATTTGATAAACGGTGTACGAGTACGAATGGTATATATACTCCAGCTTGGGGTCATTATAGCATCAAGGAGGCGGCAGATGATGTGTTTGGATATAAATATATATAATTATTTCCATTATGAATTAGATTTGAGTTAACGATTTTAAGAGTAGTATAAATAAAGAGTTATAAATAAATAAGAAGAAGAAGAAAAATCATTTCTCTTATACTATTTTATAAAAAAAACTATATAAAACAGAAACAAAGTCTAGAAAGGGAGAAGCTTGTCAGTGTTAAGAATAACATGTACAAATTTAAAAATAAATCAGGATATATTAAAAGAAATAATATAATTATAATAAATAATATAATATAAATTAAAATAAATATAATAAATATAAAACAAATAATAATAAAAAATAAATGATAATTATATGTAATATAATATAACTCACTTAAATTTAGCTTTAAAGCTTTAAAGAACGCAAGTTATATAAGTATACATATTTAGAGTGAGTATCGAAAAACATAGTCTATTTTTAAAATGTCTTATTAGTTCCTCTGGTTTGTTAAATTTAAATTAATTTCGTTGTAGTTTTGTTTTTGGTAACTATACATTTTAATTTTGAGAAGTGCTTCGGTTATTTATTTAAGAAAAGTAATAATTTGTTAAGCAATTTAATTTAGCCTGATTTTAATAAAGTGATATACTCTAATAATTGGTATCATTAATGTAAAATTTCTTACTTATAAGTTATACATATTTATATGTTTTCAAAATTAAATAACACATTAATAAGCATTAACGAAATTGTCTACAGATATCATTAATATATGAATTACATTGTTGTGATTATGAGGATAGTTTGACAAGTAGTGAGAATGACATATAGGTGGCGCTCTAATTGGTAAAACAAATGCACTGTAATTTAGGTTGCCTATTAATATGTTTACACTCGGATATTTAGATAAATCGGTTGATTAGTTTATTTTTGACAGCTGATTGAAAAAGAAGCAACACGTCGTTTTGTTAAAATGGAAAAAGCAGAGTATCGTACGGTGATTAAATACTTCGTAATTAAGGGTATGAAAGCTACCGAAATAAAAGATGAGTTACGGGAAACATTAGGTGAATCTGCTCCATCATCCGCCACAAATGAATTTAAACGTAGTAGAACAAGCTGTGTTGATGAAGCGCGCTCTGGAGCACCCAAAATCGTGACTTCTAAGGAAATGATTGTAAAAATCCATAATATTATTACGCAAGATCGACGACTCAAAGTGTGAGAGATAGCAGACATGGTACACATTTCAACAGAACGCGTACACCACATTTTAACGAAAGAATTGGGCCTTTCCATGCTTTCGGCAAGATGGATGCCGCGATTGCTTACGACTGATCAAAAGTTCACTCGTTTGCGTATTTCCAATGAGTGCTTGGACCTTTATAAGCGGAATCCGGTTGATTTTTGTAGGCGATTTGTTACTTGCGATGAAACTTGGATACACTAAAGTACACCCGAAACTAAACAACAGTCGAAACAATGGTTAGAACGTGGTTTTGCACCTCCGAAGAAAGCGAAAACCACTTTATCGGCAAACAAGGTGATGGCATCAATTTTTTTGGATTCAAAGTGCATTTTAGTCATTGATTACCTTCAGAAAGGTGCCACAATAAACAGACAATATTATGCAGAACTTCTACAAAAATTAAATGTTGAGATTCGTGCTAAACGGCCAGGAAAGGCAAAGAAAAAGATTCTATTTCACCAAGACAACGCTCCCTCGCATACCAGCACAGTTCCGATGTCCAAAATCCACGAGTTGCATTTCCAATTAGTACCGCATGCGACTTATTCGCCGCATCTAGCCCTTTCCGACTTCCACCTTTATCCAAAATTGAAAAAGGCACTAGGTGGAAAGAAATTTTCGTCTAACGACGAGCTTATCATCTTCGTAAATGAGTATTTTGCAAACCTTTCGGAATCACATTTTAGAGATGGCATAAGGGAATTGGAGCACCGTTGGAATAAATGTATTGCTCTGTTAGGAGAATATATTGAAAAATAAAAATTATTTCGTATTTAAAAATTTTTTTTCTTTTCCATTCTTTTCCATTCTTTTCCATTCTCACTACTTGTCAAACTACCGTCGTATTGTCTTAAGACAATTCTAACTCTCTCGAAGAAACACATGATATCCTAAAAACATAAATAAGTATAATTAATTAAGCGTAAAATCAGTACAACAAAATAAGTATGAAACTCCATTTGTTAATTTATATTATTGATATATTTAAAGAATTAATATCTGTATTTTATTAAAGTAAACTAAACTGTTAATGCATACTAAATTATGATATTTTGAGATACAATAATAATCAAATTTATTTAATTCAAAAGTATTTATTACTTATTATTCAATTTACAATCTATTAGTCAATTATTTTCATGTAATTTAATAATAATAAGTTATAAATAAATAAAAGCCAGAGTCGTCTCCAATATCGATGGTGTTTTTTTTACAAGAGGTAACTCGTGCTGCTGACGGTAACTCTAAGATAGCAAATCGAGCAATCTTCCTCATCTGAGAAACATTTTGCTTTTAAAAATGTACGAAACGTAAAGTAAATGGGAGTCCGAAACTTTACGGTTTCAATATTAAAGTTAAATTCTTGTTAGTGTAGACCCTTGTGGTCACTCCTGTCTTGCTGGAATTCAACCCTTTTCAAAACCATAAATGCGCTGCAATCTGCGATAAATTTCACTTTAATTAGCACCCTCTTTGGTGGAAAGTGCACAACAATTTTAACTTACACTTCGAAATACTTGAACGTATGTAATATGTGTACTGCTCATTATCTAGCCCTTTTCTTAAACATGTTCAATTAGAACACACAGGGTGAATTGCCTATTTAGACATACAAATATAGCCCACTAGACCTAAAATAGTTTTATATCACTCTAAGAAACATAAAAAATAAACGGGTGCTTTATAATTGCCATATTGGTATTTCAACTTACATATATTTGCAGAAACATATCAGATCTAGATACTATATGAGTCATATTTCTATACAAGCCTTATTCAATTTTCAAAAATAAACCTCGCAATATTTAAATTTTTATGATTATCATCGTCAGTTGTTATAGTTTTATATTTCAACATTGAAATATAAGGCACATCTTAAAACAATTGGAAAAAACTAAAAAGTATTAAATTCATTTAGATATCGTCTCATACATCTGTGCTGTAAATTTTCTATTTTCTTATTTGCTTTTTTTTACATTTTGCTGCTTTTTTATTGCCTTAGTAGCAATTTTAATGATGTTTGAAACGCAAATTACTTTGAGCTTGTAATCAAATTCCAGGTATATAAGAGAACTACGCTTTTTTTTCAAGGTAATGCTAAAATTAGCACCATTAGGCAATGGTGATTGTTAGTAATTTTGATGGAGCCTAAGGTTGATCAACTTAATCATTTAAAGTTGATACGAGGATCGATCCAGAAATAAGGTTCCCATAATTTTTACAATAATACAAGATCGTTTATTCTCATCAAAATTTACATCATTGGATAGAGGACACTTAGCTCTATTTTTCTACATAATCGCCATCTCTTTCTAAGCATTTTTGTAGACGGTGTTCCAATTTTTGTATCCCCGTGTCGTAGAACGTTGCCGCCAGCCCGTTCAGATAGCGTTTCACCTCTTCTTTGACTTCATCGTCGTTCTGGAAGCGTTGCCCACTCAAGTGTTCCTTTAACTTGGGGAACAAGTGATAATCACTAGGCGCGAGGTCCGGGCTGTAAGGTGGGTGGGGCATGACAGTCCATTCGAAGTTGGTCAAAAGTTCCTTGGTTTGACGGGAGACATGAGGGCGGGCGTTGTCGTGAAGCAGCGTTACACCTTTTGTCAGTCGTCCTCGCCGGCGGTTCTGGATAGCTCGCCTGAGTTTTCTTAGTGTTGCACAATAACTGTCTGAGTTGATTGTTGTCCCAGGTTCCATGAACTCGATCAGCAGTATCCCCTTGCGATCCCAAAAAACAGTGGCCATGACTTTGCCAGCAGAAGGACTTTGTTTAAACTTCTTTGCGACTGGTGATCCTGAGCGACGCCATTGTTTGGACTTTTCTTTCGTTTCGGGCGTGAAATGAAACACCCACGTTTCGTCTCCCGTAACAATGGAGTCCAACAATCCTTCCCTATCTTCTTGACACTTTTGCAGAAACTGGCGAGCACAGTCAATGCGTTTCTCTTTGTGTTCGACTGTCAGCATACGCGGAACCCATCGAGCACAACACTTGCGATACCCCAATTTTTCAGTCAAAGCTCTTTGAACTGTACCGTAAGAACTCCCAAGAATCCGAGCAACAAGTTCACGGACGGTGATCCTCCTGTTTTCAAGCACTTTGCGTTGGACCATTTCGATCAGCGCCTCCGAAATTGAAGGTCTTCCACTCCGTTCTTCATCGTGGACTTCCTTCCGACCAGCACTAAACGCCCTACACCAGTTACGCACGTGTTGAATGGTCATACACTTGCCGCCATACACCTCTGTCAACTGTCGATGAATATCCACGGGTGGTGTCTTTTTCGCGTGCAAGAACCTAATTACGGAACGAATCTCGCACACGGCGGGATCAGCAATGGGCACCTCCATCACGGACGGCTACTGAGCCAAGACTGAGCGGCGTAGCGAAGCGCGGCAGGTGGGAATCCGGAGTAGGGAAACATACCTACACAGCGGTGTTGCCGGATTTCGTCTCACACCTGCTCGTGCGGCTGGAGTTCTTTGGGAACCTTATTTCTGGATCGATCCTCGTATATAACTCCTTTCCACATTAATTTTCGTATTCTGTATACGTATTTCGACAACTAAGTTGTCGTCATCAGCGGATGATTAAACAGTGTCGCACCTGGAAAACTACGGCATGAGCCCGCAGGAAATAAATTCCGTACACCATCCGTACCGTCGAAAGCCAAACGAACGCTATATGTATACAGTGCGCGTTAGGCAATAGAGAACTTTACTAATGTACTTCTTTTGACAAGTTCCGTGTTTGTAATATTTCATCAAAGAGTATAACTGAAATTTATATATAATAGTATTAGTATTAATTTCCAATATAACTAAAAATATTAGTGTACATAGTAATATGGATGAACTTAGAATCTAAGGGTGATGCAATAGGTTGACCAAAATATTTGATTATTTCAATAAAAAGTAATTTTCAAATTGCTAATACCTCAAAATAAGTTTTTCAAAGATATGTTCAGCATCATTTTATGCCCCCAGACCGGCTTTTTTGTAAAAAAGAATTTATTTATTATCTAGATAATTTTCAAGAGCTTCTAATTTCACCGAGACTATAGTGAATGGATTAGAATAACCGATAACCCGAATGATCGAGATCCATGAATGTGATTTTAATCATTTCTTCTTTTACCTCTTTTATTTTACGTTTTACAAACAGTCAATTTATCATAAGTAATCAACCGTCGCAAAAATCTATTGTTTTTATTACGTTTAAACCACGAATGACAGACATACACATTGCTAGCATTCAACTTTTTTCGCTTAGTTAAAATCTAGGCATCATAGCAGGAAACATAAGTTTTCTAAATTAGTACAATAATAATAATCAATAGTCGTAGATCTTTCAGACCGTAAAACTTATTTTAATGAAAAGCCTAGCGTAAATCTTTGAAACCACATTGTATAGTTGAACGTCGACTACAACATCTCTACAACATTATATTTTTTATGTGCAGTTGTACAATTCTTACTGTCCGAAAATAGAAAAATTAAATTAGCTGGCCCACTATCTTTCATTTCTAAACGTATCGAAAGTGAAGCTACATGAACTGATTATTTAAAATAAATCGCACCATCACTCAGAATAACGTAAACAACATATTGTGTAATGAAATTGTCGGCAGTTACTAACGACACTTGCAAAATAAACGAAACAAACTTTATGATCAACAACCGACGCAACCCTTACTTTCTGAATTGAATTGTCCTGTAATAAATATTCGCCATGTATAATGAAAACATAAACAAAGCAAGAATTCTTAAATCCAATTCCGAAAAACATGATAATTATTTTCTTAACTGACTCTAAAGATTACGTAACTTAAAAAAGTTTATGTTTAATTTAGAACACGTTGAAATTTTAGTAAAATGTCTTTAATCAGCAACACAAAAAACCAACAATTTATTTGCGGAAACACTTCAATTAATACTGAAAACAACGCATTCAGTCGAACAATTACATTTAATTATTTTATAAATCCTCTTTCTGACCTCCCTTCGTAGCTTTTGCAACGTAAGACCGCAGTATACTCTGGCGAGGAAAGATCCCTAAAGTAGTAAACTAAAGTCCTTCCTAAATCCTGGCGCATAACAAAAAGACTATAGGGTAATTTTCCTAAACTTTCCACCTCGTTATCTACAGTCTTTCGCAAAATTAAAGAACAATGTTAGATAATCCAACAGGATTTTTGAATGTATTATTAAAAAATCGACAAGCTATATCAAAGAATATAGGAAAATATAAATATATATAACTAAATACATTCAGTTTGCCCACTGCTTGATTAGAAATACGACGAAATATGAATAAATATGGAAAAACCTGGGTTAGCAGAGGCATTGTCAGTTAATGACAATTTCAATCGTTTTCTGAATTACAAAATTCAACTATAAAAAAGACTAAAATTAATCATTCCAATTGGGATTTGATGTTTGAAAGTGGAGACTATGTAGATGATTATGAAAAAGTTAATTAGATTTATCGTTTATTAATTGTACTCGAATTGGAAGCTATCTGGTTTGCATAATTACATTATTTCTTTCTAAAGGTGTCAAATATATTTGCTACAAACATTAAAATACTGTGTATCATATGTTCTTGCTTTCTCCTCACAGTTCTAGTTATATTGAGCGGCTACTTCGGAAGTTAGCGATATAAACACCTCAGATGCCCATCAACGATGCTAAGCAATGATGGTTTCTAATTTCCCAGAAATAGGTGTGCCTTCAATGTACAAAGCCTACCGATACCAAACAAGGTGCCTTTACTTAACAAAGCTTAAATTGACAATATTTACCCTAAAATTTGGTGCTCCGCTTGTGACACTACATCAGATATTCTAACCTTATTATTTTATCCTATAATCTAACTTACTAATTCTAGAGTAAACCTTAATTAACTAAGTGTGGGCCTAGCCGGCATCCGGCTTAATTATGTACATTATGTCTCCTAACCTGCGAAAGTAGTCCGCTCATTAAATATTTCATTCTATATACAAATATAAACAGAAATATCAACTCTCTCTCTCGAATACCTCCTCCTCCGTAATTGTGATGGTTATCTCCGTTGTGGCTTTGTATCCGTGCAGGCACGAGTATAGGTATGTTTTGTTTGCATGCCCGTGTGTTAGTGTAAGTACGAGAACAGCCTTGTGTGTAAATTGTACTGGCGTGCTCATGTCGTGTATATGTACGAACGTCTCACATCTATGTTACGTTGAAGAATCAGACCAGTTGTCGAACCTCAAGTTCTTCCCGGCTGACCTTCTCTGATGCGTTATGTTTTCCACATAATATCATAGAGGCACGTTCCCCGCCCTCTGCGCAAAACGACGCTCCACAGGTTCCTCAGCTTGAACTAGATAGCCCCCGGATTCGCTGCCCCGCGATACGTGGGCAAAACCCGGTCCTGTATATTTTGCGCGAGAGTCTTCGCTCTAGGCTAAGTAGCATTTTGTCAGCTATACAAAGGCCTTGGCAGTCAGACCCTGCGCCGTCATTCTATTCCGTATGCAAAAGCACGGCGCATACTACGTTCGATACTTTCGGATGTGTACCTTTGATGCCAGCCTAGTGAACTGGCACATCTTTCCGACGCGGACTGACGTATTATTGGCACGGCCCTGTAGTTGCGTCACGATGACTGATTCTCTGTGCTGCTTCGACGAATGGTAAGAATCGCAAGACCTGTCGGCAAGCTTTCCCGGAACAGAGGATTTAGCTTAAACAAGTATAATCCTAGGTACCAGGGAACCATACGTTCGTTAGGGCTTCTCGCGTTCGCGAATTCCACTGTTCCCTTATCACTTATGCTCAATATTAATACCTAATTAATAACGATCGTGTTTAAGCTGCGACGCTGAAAAATCCTCACCATTCCCAAGCTTCATCGTCGGTAAGATCGTCTGCCCCAATCTGCCACTTGTGTTCGGACATTGATGCGGCCCTAGCTGTTGTTTCGCGCCTGCGTTCTGTATCAGATGTAATGTAAAGCAGACAGACTGTCCGTAAGCAGTGTCGCCTACATTTCTTTAACGTATATCCGGTAGTTTAATCTGTTTACTGTAAATTTCCTCCTCCCCCGCGGAATATATTTCCGCGGTTAACCGTCCGCTACTTTCGATATCCTGAGGATCGGTCTCTAATCCTGTACGTTACGTGAATTTCTGCCTATCTAATTCGATCGCGTCTCTGCGTCTAGCAAGTTCTACGCCTCGTATATCTGCCGAAAGTATTCCTGTGATTATAGCCGCGTCCTAACTGCAGAAATCCTTTGCGCTCCTATTATTTTCCCAATTCCATGCTGTATGCACAACCGGTATGGGCCATACCGGTTCTGCATACAGCATTGCTGGTTCTATCACTCCTATCGCAGCCGCATTTCGCTTAGTCCACAACTTCCTACGCCTTACTAGTCTCATATTGAACGTGTTTTTGTTTCGTCAACAATAACGCCTAGATATTTAATGTTCTCTTTACAGTAAATAGTTCCACTTCCCAACTTAAATGTCGGTTCGAATTATTTATGTTACATGTTAGCTTCTTCGTTTCGCTCCATTCTAAGATTCAAGCGCGTTCGCGGTGCTTTTCAACGTTTTGTATTATTGCTCCCTAACTAACAATATCGTGTCGCCCGCGAAAGATACTACCCTCCGGTAAGGCCAACTCAAATATGCTGTCGTATAAGATACACAGTCTATCGCAGAGGAAACTGAACTTTTTTAAAATTGTAATTCTTAGTGGCGTCATCTATTAGAAAAAAATATGCATCGGTAAGGTAGATAACACCATAACACCAATGTTATGTCAAAATATCATGACATTTGCATTATTACAAGCAGAGAAATTGCGCATAGAGTGACAGTGTTTATTTGATATTGGTCGAAAAATGAATTTCGAACACAGAGCAAATATCAAGTTCTGTTTTAAACCCGGTAAATTGTTTACCGGAACGTTTAATTTGATAAAACAAGTGTACAGTGATGCGTATTTATCAGATACGCACTCTAACTGAATTCAATATTGTACAGATTTGATTAAAGCCTCAAAAAAAAGACGAAAACAAGTATTCTATTGTATCTGGTATGGAGACGGAGTGTTTTCAATATGATCCAGAAACCAAGCGTCAAAGTTCTGAATGAAAAAATCCAAGCGAAAAAAGACCGGAAAAAACAGTTTGTAGAAGTAAAAAGTTAAAAAATGTTGATTTGTTTTTATGATTCGAAAGGCATAATGCATAAAGAGTTTATACCAACTAGTCAAACAGTCAATGCTGTACACCATCTTGGTGCTATGAAGCGTCGTGTGCGCCTTCAATATCGTGAAAATAGTAGCTGGCGTTTGTTACATGATAATGCATCATCTTATCGCTCGACGCTTATCACCGACTTTCTAACTACAAATGGCAATTTAACCATCAACCATTCACCGTATCACTGGATTTGCCTCTCTGTGATTTCTATCTATTTTCCAAACCACATTTGCCGATGAAAGAACAGCGTTGTCGGCATACCGCTATTATTTGTATAATGTAGTACATACAAAGACCGCGACCTCTTTACCTTTTCTAATACTGCGCACGTCTATTTGCTTGCTTACTACGTCTACTTTTGCCGCTAATTCCTTCTTCGTTTCTTGTACAGTCTGCTTTTTTCGGCTGTATTTTTACCGATTGCGCCCTGGGTTTGTCCGCATACGACGTTTTCACATTCCCTTTTTTTCGGGCTTTTTGCCTCGCCGTCCCGAACTTGTTTTAAAGTACCGTGTGGCTCCCCAACTATCTGGTGTATTTCTGCGATATACTCTATTAACTTCTTCCTATCCTTTACCTTGAACGGTTCTGACTTACTCGGGACTAAATCATAAATTACGTGCCCTTTTCGGCGTCGGTAACTGTACTTATCGCGCTTCCCTGCAACGTCCGTTCTGTTCTTAACAGAACTATTAATCCAAGGCTGAAGGAACGACCCTCTCGCTTGCTCTCAAGATGTTTACCTGCTCAGAAAAAATATGCGGAGAATGGGTGGGCTCCCTGATAATGTGATGTAATTGGATGCCACAGTATTGAAACCCTGAGAGCCCTTCTGTCCAATACTGAAAAGAAAGAACCAAAGAAAAAACAAAAAAGCGTTCGTCGTTCTACTAACTACTTTCGTTTCAAACGAGGACAAAAGAAAAAAAAAAGGTTTGGCTCTGTTCTAGATTATTGTAAATGTACAACTGAATTGCCAAGAAACCAGTATGTTTATAATAATTTCGTAGTCATGAGCATAAAAAAATAAATAATAAAAAAGATGTTGCTTAAGATATGGTAATTAATTACGCTAAATAAAAATCTAAGAAAAATTTTCCCACTCTATATGTATAACTGGTTCATCATAGCTTTTACATTAATAAATACACCCCTAATTTGGACACTTTCCAAATTCAACAACCCACAGCATACCCACAAGATAATAGCAAAGAAAATTATTCAAATTACTAAAGAAACTAATTGTTACTTAAATATGGTACCAAATAGTAACATTATATTTAACTATGGTTTTCAAATTTTCAAATTAAAAGTTAAACATTGTTACCACTGTCTGAGTTCTAAATTACATCATTTTATTTAAAAACTAAAAAAAATATAAGTACGAACGTTAAAGCATAGTGAAGTAGTACCATATCTATGATGAATCTGATCCAACGCAATTACAAACAATTATAAGGCCTCTCGAGTAGATTGTTCGAGCTCAGTCAAACGGACAGGGAATCCTTATGTGCACATTAATTTCATATGTTCAGTTTAGCTATCTAGAGCGCCCCGGGGAAAAAACCCTCTATATAGTGTTTAAATTTGAGGGTTAAATAATTAACTCTAAGTTCGTTGCTTGGATGAAAGGAATAGCCATTAGAATCACACTTGAGACCTTTCAACTACCACGTGCAGTGGGACTTTTTTATTTCATCCCCGTTCTTAATCAGCCTTCACTATTAGGACAATGAAACACTTAATCCGACTTAAAACATATCCAAGTTATAGTTAATAGAAAGATATCAAACCATTCTTTAATCAAATAAGCCTGATTATAAATTCCAAATTGGGACTCTCGGTGCAATATCGAAAACTTGTGGACACTTACATATATAGTAACGTGGGAAAAGGGACGCAACTCAAGTGACATCAATCTTATTACTAATGTAGGAATAAAAAAGTGTATGCTAATATCATGGCCAGATAATTATAAAATCACCAGGAATAAGTTCAATCAATACAAACAATTATAAGCTTTTTATTAATAAAATCCCATTAAACCAAATTACAGCGCCTATTAGATCAGTAAACAATAGCGGAAACTCGATTATATTGATTATGAACTACGGCAGACAGATACGAAAGGTCGTTAATTGTACAAAAGAGCAATTAAAAATTATACATATTGCGAAACATATACAGGTGGGATTTTTATGCTTGTAACATCTCCATAGGTTGTCTATCGTTTGCGATGCCATAGCATCTATCATATATTTAACCTAACTACCGACAGACCTAATCTTACTAATTACAATTAAAATAGCTATTAAATTACCTATAAAAACCGAAATATAATTGAAATTAACGCGGGACCGAAAAAAAAATTTTAAGTTCAAAGTCAAGCAAAATTAAACACAAGAATACTTTAATAAAATTAAAGAAAATCAAATCTCCCAAATACGAAATATACTGAATCCCGAATTAACTCGGACTAAAAGTGAGATTTTTTAAAGTTCAAATTCAAAACAATTAAAAAAAGCAAAGGCAAAAACAATTAAATTGAAATTAATTGCAGCATATACTCACATGCGTGTAACTGTGGAAAACTTGACGATTTCTAATAACTGTAGACAACGCCCAAATTTTCGCTTAATTAAAAACGCACTCTCGATAAATATCCATTTCACTTAAATATTAAATTCAATTAAATGAACTAAAAACTGTTTATTTCCACTGACTTAACTGCGAAAAACGTCTGCTACACCCAAACTTTACGCTTTACGCGAATTTGAAAGAGTTTTGCTTAATCAAAAGCGCACTTTCGATAATTAAATCGCTAAAATCGAATTAATTAATGGCTGATATTAAAATATCTGCATTAACACCGAATGCACACACACTAAGCTTCCACTACCGTTAGACACGTCTACACTTTACCCCATTACAAGCGAGAATCCAAACAAGGTGCCGCCAAAGAATCATTGTGAAGGGTTAAATAATATCGAAGGTACCGATAAGACAATGACGGACAGCCCGACAGCAAACAAGCATAGGCAAATAAGGCTATCATCAATAACAATTAAAACAAAGGATAAATTTTCGTCTATCGCCAATACAGTAATTGGTTGAATATAAACGACAAAGACCCGTAATATATGAGACTAAAATAAAACAATGAAAAAAAAACTATAAAAACATAGTACCCTTCTTGAAAAACCAACATTCATATCAAGGTAACAGGTATACTTGCACAAACCGCCAACTGCCGATTAATAACACCAACACCCCGCGCACCTATCCAAAGACAAAATAATATTTCTCATTAAACATTAACATCATTAGCCTACTTTTCCTAGTATTTTGTATTAGATCACCGCAACAACAACTGGATTAAGAAAATAGAAAGCCTGGACGAAATTCTTAAGTTGCTGAAAGTCAAAAAGGCACCGAGCAGAAATCGGGATTAGTTCCACCGATCCGCGACCAAAATGAAATGGAAAAAGCAGATTCCTTTGCCGAATATCTTGGACTGTTCTTTTCTACAATTCATGAAAATGCGAAACTGAAATCATATTGTGGATATAGATAAAGAAATAGAATATCTGATATCTGAATAGGAACAATCAGATATCTCTGCCAAGGAAAATCTTCATCCTTATCAACAACTAAAAACAGTTCCATAATTAAGACAGCACTCGAGCTCAAACATTTCCTCTCGATCTGGAAGGCAGTCCATATGATTATGACAATTAAATAAAAAGATCAAGCACTTACTTAAGTGTGAAATTTACATCTTACGGGCGTTGCCAAATGATTAGGCTACACTTTCATTTTCATAACTTGTAAACACTCCTTTTATGTTTATAATTTGATTATTTCAGTTACTTAGATTTGTATACAATCAATTAATATTTTGATTTACGATTATTCTAATTTTCTTCTGAATTATAAACTGTTTTGGATTATTTTTTAAAACCATTTCGTGTCTTTTGAATTATTCCCTCAGGATTTTTTAACGCCATCTAGGGATTTATAGTTGTCTCAAGGTTATTATTGTTTTGTTTTATTCATTGTTACAACAATTAACGGGAACGACAGCAATTGTAACGAACATCTTTGAAACGCTAAGTAAGTTGGTATTACTTCTATAACGATATATGTATTATAAAGAATGTATTGTAGCTGATCAAATCAACTGTATATCGAGTTATCTAAGAATATAAACAGACAGGTAAAATTAACATTCCTAAAGAACGAGTAGGCAGGCCTTCAAGCCTTCCAGAATTTGATGAATCTGTCGAAAGTACTGTACGGTAGATGGTGTATGGTTTCTTTTTTAAAAACGAACTTCCAACACTTAATAAAATATTGGGAGAAATAACTAGAGATGAGTCCATATCAAAAATGAGTTGATCAACTCGACACAAATTCTTGAAACTCATTAATTTCAAATAAGTGTTAATGAAAAATTGTTCATGTTATAACATATTCATATTTAAATTATATTTCAGATATGTAAGGCATAACAAGAAACCAATGCTAATAGAAAAGGATGAAGTTATTAGGTGGAGAAGAAAATATCTGACAACAATAAAACATTACAGAGATGAGGGTGATTTATTGTCAAGTTCAAGTGAATCCGATTACGAGTAGTTGTACTGCTAATGTTTCTATATTTATAATCGTTGTTCTATTTTTAATGGAGTTTTATAATAAATTTTAACAGTAGTTTATATTTTACCTTGAATTTCACAAACAAATTTGATATGAATATCAATAATTTATAACTTACAAATATATATATTACTTTTCTATTGAAAAGAAAATTTCAAAAATATTTATTTTAATAATATTTAATCTTAATTTTGGATAGGTTGTACATATTAATTCGAAAAGTAACGTTTGTACAATCATACTTCCATTGAAATGATTTTTTTCATTTATTTTTATATAATAAAGAAAAAGATTAATATTGTTGACCAACTACTGCATTCACAACTGCTTATGTTCCATTTTTATGGTAAGTTATATTTTTAAGCTATACTCGTATGTTCTCAGATAAGGTATAGGAAAAAACTGTACACTTGCTAAGGCGTTGTGTCCAATTTTATTTTTGACATTTTGAGTGAAAGTTTATCATTAAAACCATATCTTATTTCTAATAAAATAAGTACCATTAATTTGGGTACTTATTTTATTAGAAATAAGATATATAAGATATAATTTATAGCTAAAAGTCCTTGTTTGTTACTGAATTACAGTATATATGTTAAAAACAGGGAAATTACTTAAGTAATTATATCCCAATAAGTTACACACATATGTATTGTACATGATTTACATAAAATCTGCGAATACATCTCGAAACAATTTCTAAATGTAGATAGATTACTATCTAGTATTAAAAGATTCTTCGTACTTTCCGCCTTTAAAAAGTGAAAGTGTCCAATCTTGCCATTGTCACACCGTTCCAATAATTACAAGATGAGGATCATGAATAAGCACACGAATTTTGCTCAATATCTACCAAATTATGCCCGTAATATTTCTGAATGTAAGGAACTTCTATAACTTCAAAGCGTTCAACAATAATTGAAATTTATTGAAATTAATTTTGTGAATTTATGTGCTTCCATTCAATACTTGAATACAAATATTAACATAACGGAAACATCGCACATATTGAACAGTTAGTTGCTTTGCAAAAAATAAAATTGAGTAATATAACTGAAGTTGGAAAATAGCTACAATTAAAAATTACAGCCATATTTGGAATTATACCAGATCTACATAAACTGTAACACTTTTACGAATGACTTTGTGTAAACAGTACTGATGCTGAAAATGAAAATAGTAAACATATATGCTATATATATATATATATATATATATATATATATATATATATATAATTGATTTATAATACTAACAAAAATTTAATTTGTTTTCACTTGACTGTGTGTGATTGGTCCCGATATCTGTGTATTCTGCTGTCGCTCTGTATGACTATGTGGAGATTGCGCTCTGCCGCGGTTGAAGTGCAATAGATGTTTATTCATATTTATATATGAAGTATAAATATGCTCACTATGTCTATTGATGTGTTTAACATTGCATTACGTGTTTTACGATCCTACTTATGTTCTTGTTGATCGTTATCCTTGTAATAGATCCACAAATCATCCGTGATTTATTTGAATGATCTAAGCACTGATTACCACCTACTAATTCCCGGCAACCATTGATTTTTTCTATTCAAAAAGAAATTTTCCTTTAACTGATGAAAATATCAATGTTTCATGATAATATTCGCCTTCCAACATTCAATCAGTAGACATTTTAAACGAACTAAACACTGAATTAAAGAAGCATACACCATTCAACAACTTCCTGTCCCTACATGACAAGGATAAGTTACATACTTCGGTTAATGAAACTATTTATAAACCGAAAGTACCTGTTCTTGACATACAATCAAAAAGTTGGAAAAATGTTTTGAAACAATGAAGAAATGACTAAGATAATTTTCGGCAAACTGTATTGTGTTTTTGCTGCATTGAGTTAAACATTAAAAAAACATCCCTCATATTTTAGATTAGAATTTCAATTTTTGAAATGAAGCATATATCGTTAAATATTTTCAATAAATTTGTTGTATCTTTCTGCCAAATTTTAAACAATCTAAAAGAAATATTATCATTGCAAGTAATGATTTTAAGAATTTGTTAACATAACTATTTTAATAGATATATTTAGATTCGTTGTTCATGTGCAATAATTTTATCTGAGAAATTTATTAAAATTCCTTTTTTTATTTCTAACATGAGTGTACCCTCTTTAGAGTTCAAATACGAAAGGTTTTTATAGTCTCCTTGGGAGCCGTACAATAGTATAAATCTGCTGAATATGGCTCAGGTCAATTTTCCTTTTCAAACAAGTTGTTTCCTCCAGTTCTAAGGGGCGTGGGAGTTCACTAATAATAATAACAATAATAATAAAAAAAGAAAACCCCGTGTTAACATTGGATCTGTTAGAGTTAAGGTGGGTGGTATTCTTTGTGTATTGGTGGTTGTTGTTTAACACTGTGTAAGCACTTGCAGTTTTCAAAAGAAAGGAACAGAAAGGACGACTTTTTGTCAATGATGTAGATTAAAACACTTCTCAATGTTATGTAAAATGAGCAATTTCTACTGTATATTAAGAAAAGAAAATTTGACCTTTTCTATATGCAAACATATTTATAGAAGAAAGAGGTGAAAAACAATATATATTACGTAAGCATATCGAAGACACTAAAATATATACAAATTTTTAAATGAATAAGTAGAAAGTTTTCAAAGAAGTTGATTATACTACATCATTTCGTATGTTGTTTCAACGACTTTTAATACTATTAACACCTTAAAACTTTTGATGGATGGATAAAATCGGAAACATCAAGAACAAAAATACGAAAATAAATGACAAAACCTGTAACTGTAGTGGAAAATGTCGAAATTTCAATATTAAACAGTAAACAAGTTATACTTGCTCTATTGAAGTTAAGCAAACTTCCATGATTTATGTCACTAAGAATAAAATATTGCCATGTCATCGTGTAATGTCAATGTTTCACTGTTTGTATTGTCAACTCTGTCAAAAACTGCTGTCAACTGATTCTATTCTTTGACTTTTTCCAAAACCGATTAAAAAACACGTCTCCTTGTTTTAGTCCTGGATAACTATAAGTTCTTTGTTTTCCTATTTTTGCGCATACTTTTGGATTATCTACATTTGATTTCATTAGTACCACAAATTTAAATGATTTACCAAACTTCTCCAATGTTTCATGCAAATTTTTTGTCTTAATATTATCGTAACGTCTATCCAGAAATCTATGAAACTCTATTATCCATCTCGTTTTCTTCTAGAAATGATAAAGAGTTTCTTTATTATATATTTCTGATACTTGTAAATCTGGTGTTCCTTAATGAAGGTGTCCTCCAGTTAGACTTAAATGATTAAATAAATACTTTATACTTCGTGTATAGGAAAGATATTATTTCTTTTATGGATAAAACGCATATGATTCTCCTCTGTCTATTTTAAATTCATAAGTTGTTAATTTGATGAGGTATTATTTCAAGTAGACCATTCCGATTTCGAACAGTTTAGTGAAAATTTATTGCCTTTAAGGGCTTCAACAATTTTAACTGTTTGTTTAATAGTCGCGGTTCTGTTAAAAAATATAGAAATATTTCTAGGAACTTAACACCATTATGTAGTAAATAATAATATTTGAACTCTATGTGTAAAACTAGTATTTATAAAAAATAGCAAAGCGAGTTCATCCTTCAAAATGTGATAACTATTTCAAAGGTCATATTTTTTATCTTGTTGAGACTATGAACTATATAAAATTACTAATATACACTCAATTATGTATTACATATAAAAAAAGATAAGAACATATAGAAACAACCCCGTCAACACAACATCTAATAAATAACCTTCTGCGAACGTGTAAAAGTTAATTTTCGAAGGGAAAATTGTCGACTCGCAAGCTTGCTCATCACTTGGGCCGGATCCAAACTGACGGAACGAACGGACATTTCAGACAAAAGTGTCGACGAAAATTCCACTCCGGCGAACGTGTGGGTTAGAACGATGTCATGATTGTTACCTAATCAGTATCAAGCATATAATAATATACAAAGAAGGTTAATAATAAACTGAGTTTTCGTCATTTATTGATGTATTAATGTGAATAAAATATGCACAAAATATACATTGCAAAAATTTCGAGGTGCAATTATTTTTACTACAAATAAGAACGATATTATACAGGGGAATAAATATACTGCAAGAGTAAACTCAACTTGAGTTTTATAAAATATAGGATGAAATAAAGTAATTAATAGAAGAATATTAAAGCATTTTGCAATTATTGCTATGCAACAAATAATGGCAGCACCAATATTTGTCTAGAAAATTTAAATTATGTATTTCTATTTATTTATATGTGAATAATATTATCAGTGTACATTCCAATATTAGGTTATCGCAGTTTCAAACAATAAGAAAAAGAACTATATAAAAAAATTTCTAAGGAAATAGACAAATGCTAAATCCAACATTATCGAGAAGACAACTATATAAATTGGTATTAAGAGATTACCAACTTTTGAATCTACATATTAAACATTAAGACAATTTTAAATAAGGTTATGTTTATTTTATATTTATGCAAGATAACGGTTGATATTTAATCCGCGTTTATATATAAAACTCACTGGATGGCTAAAGTTTCTCTATAAGAGCATATGCAGTCGAAAGAGTATTGCTACGAACAGTCACAGCTGCGTTCTTAGACATCTCCAAACTTTTCGACCGCTTGTGGCATCAGACCTAGACTAGAACACCTCATCAGAATAACATACAAATATCTGTATAAACACACATTTATGCTTAACTACCCCGAACGCCTCATCAGAATAACACCTGTAAAAACACGCATTTCAAGTCACGAAATCCAACATGTGCATACTTACGGCCAACGCACCACAGAAATCGGCAATTTCGTCAACTGTATAAGGGATCTATACAGTAGATATACTAAAAACACAATATGGCATTGTCGCCCATAGGCCGACGACGCAGCAATACTCGCGGACTTATTTAAAATCTAAATAGCCTCAAACAAACTACAATAAATAATCAAGAGCATCATCAAACGGTACACACATGGCGTATAACAATCAATAGTAAAGTAACAAAATAGTGTCTCAACACGATAACAAAGCACACTGACTACCTCTAAAAATTGAAAACACGGCACTCACGTAGACAGACATAATCAAATATCTCAGAGTAACACTCTGCAAAACAATTACAAATGATAAACACATTGACAATACGATTACGAATGCGCGGTGCGGACGAAGCTATTCTTGGACGATCACAAGAAGTGTCTTTTTCACTCACACGCGCGAAAATCAGGTAGTAAATAGTACCACAACATTTCAATGTGAGATCTCGCAACCTAAGGTTTCAAGTAAAAGCCTCAGGCCCTAACTCATAATGACCAAGATGAAGTTGAATTTGATAGTTTCTCTTTATTTTGTCAGCTCTCTTTACTTGTGTGTCTATCATATCACACTATGGTGAAACAACTCACGACCATACCTTCTAGAAGTACATCACAAAATATTCCTTCAAACGAGTAGGAATCAAGTAAGTAAATAAGTATAACTGCTGGGTTACTGTAAACAACTTGTTTTACGTCCGTTCTTGAGTCATTTTTTTGGTCTACATCTTAGCGTCGTCGAGATTGTAAGTATAGCAAGATAATGTTACTAAATAACGATTTAATATGAAAAATGATATTCGTTTCAGGTGGACAAACATGCATACATTAATCCAGTGACAAGTATCACAACATACACAAATTAGAATTTGTCACAACAATATCGTACATCAATGTCCAGATTGAATGAAATGTTTACATGGAAAGCATTCAGTACATCTTGTAAAAAAACGTTTAATTCTATCATTCCCGTGTTTTCGGGATAATAAAGAAACATCTTTAACTCATGTACTTATTATTAGTGATATTATTATTAGTTATACAAAGAATTAAAAAAATCCACTTCGTTGACGGTAAATGTAAATTTTTTATATTTTTATTACAATAGCATTTATAAATTAGTCATTTCTATTGTTGAAATATTGTTACACTCTCTATATATAATAATTTCTTATATCGTTTTTAAGATTAATTTATTTAATTTAAAATATAATTCGATCTTGAATTCCTAAATTATTATACTGTCATTGTTTGTCTGGTACTCGTATATATATTCAGATGCAGAGTCCTTTTGTGTTAGTCACGTACGAATGGTCAAGGCTGCAATAAACACCGAAATCAGGTACCAAAGACTGTACTTGAAGTTACAAACTTTTCACTGAATTCGATATCAATTTAGTTATATTGATTTCTAAATGCAATTCGCGATTCAAATACCAATCCCGATTTGGTATTTCTTTTACCCAGAATACACGTCTACTATTCTGTGTAGATAATTTGCTTAATGCTTATATTGAAATTAAGATCACAATTTTAATATATGCTAATTTGCTTCCCGCCAGTTTAGCGTGCCTATTCTTCGTGTCATTGGTCCGTTCAAACATGACACGCACACATAGCCCCTCACCCTAAGGGTTCCTTATAAAGCCATAGCCGTAAGAGAACAACTTTCTTCGCTTTTCTATCATCATCCAGACGACACGCGTCTTTCACGTGTTTGTGCCGCGAACCTTTATTCGCGCTTCTTGTGACTTCGTATTTAATTTCGCGGATGCGAAATATACACAGCTTCCTGAGGCAGGATATATACACATACACAAATACGCAAGTACTCGCAGCGCCCGATGCATATTTTAATCTAACTCTTTTTATATTTTATTAAACAGCTATATATCGTTAGACTTATCTTTTATTACAGCTTTGCTATTACGTTCATCATATTTTATTTGTTGCTCTTGTTCTTGTTAACTATTTCTATTTAACACATTCAAGCTTTAAGAATTAATTTAACTGGTGAATAAAATTATAAAAGGCATTCCTGTCGTTTTATTTCAACTAATAATCTTTCTTTCAGCTTAGCACACGTCCTGGACTTTTGATGCTCATTGTACACAACTACTAATTATTAACTCCTTACATTAACATTGAATTAACCGTCATTCATTCGTTCATTTTCATTCATTCAAACACATTTTCATTTGCCTTTTTTAATTCAAAGGAGGAGGTAATAATATGAAAGTTGAAACATAATATAAGAGAATCACTTGCGTCTTTTGGGTTTTTAACAGGTGGCCAAACACATATACATAAGTCTATAGTCTTTAATAAAATTAATTAATAATTAAATAATTAATTATAATTAATCTTTATTTTTGTGTTAACGACTAATCAGTCGTACACAATCAATTACGAAATTTAATTAATTTTTCATTGTGCTCGCAAATATCAACGCTTCATCCATTTTAATATCACGGTATAAAATTTAATAGCCATCAATTATCCGTATCAGTATCGCCTAGGCAAGGAAACGCAATAATATCCGTAAACATTCCATACAAGTTCGAAATTGACAGGCAGGGCACATCGCACTGGGATATACACGCTAACTATCGCTTTATATCACAGAGAAATTATCGATCGCGTTTCGTTGTTTTCTTTGGGATTTTCTTGTTTTTTTCTGGATGTACGATCCGCAGATTTTATTTATACGATTGATTGATCTTTCAATTTGTAGACCGTGACATAGATATCAGTATGGCTGATAGTTATGGAAGAAAACCGTCATTGTTTTTAAATGAAATAAGGCTTCCGTTATATTCACTAAATGTATTCTTTTGTCTTATCTGTTTCATGTTTACTTTATTTTTTTATGCAGTAATATAGTAATAATAATTCAATTTATTAAGATTTATTTAAGACTGTTTGCAGAATGAAAACAGTTTCTAGTAGATAAAGTAAAAGGCGTTTTTCACCTTAAACGTTCATTTAAAAAACAAAGAAAAAATACAAAATCCGACAGATACGACGAATTGTTCAACGATAATTGCTCATCACCTCACATAAGACGCCAAACTTCATTCTTTGCGATAATTAAGTTAAATGTAAAAGCAAGTGTTGCACAACACGCCGATACTATCCACTGATAACTACTGAGACGAATTCCTTTTTAATATTTTTTCAAGTCGCAAAAACAAACCGGTGTTATCTTTATGTTCAACTCTTCCAATGGATTTCTAAAATTTTCTTACTCTAGTGAACGCCATTCAGGTGGAAGTATCACGTTTCGTCACCAGTTACGAGGGAGCGTTTTTATATTCGCGAAATGAGCGGTTTGTAGAAGGGTGAGTAGGCGCATTGGGGGCGTGGCCTGTGCAGCGACTCATGATTAGTATAAATACGAAGTTTCATTGTTATTAGACAGTTAGTCTTTGAGCTATCGTCAACCAAGTAACATAATCAGGAGTGAAAAGTGAAATATGGAAAAAATCGAATATCGTGCCGTTATAAAGTTCCTTACCAGGCAAGGAAAATCAGTGGCGACCAAAATGAATGAGATGTCATTGGTTTACGGCGACTCTTGTCCAGGAAAAACCATGGTGTACAAGTGGCATAGTTTATTTAAACAAGGAAGGGAATCCCTTGAAGACGACCCGAGGCCCGGCAGGAGCATTGAGGTGACCACGCCAGCATTTATCCAAAAAGTTGAACAAATTGTACTACTCGAAGATGCTCGACTAAAGAAGAAACAACTCCAGAAATGGTTGGAGTATCCGATACAACAATTTTTAAAATCCTACACGATCATCTCGGCATGTCTAAGGTCAGCGCAAAATGGGTGCCGAGAATGCTCACGCCGCCGCAAAAACAACAGCGCGTAGAGTGTTCGCGTGCATTTTTGGACCTCTGTAATGAAGACAAGGATGGTGTATTGAGTGGAATTGTTACTGGAGACGAAACTTGGGTTCATCATTATGAACCTGAGTCCAAACAAGACTCCATGCAGAGGCATAAAAAGGGCACAGCACCTCCCAAGAAATTTAAAGTGTCACAATCAGCTGGGAAAGTCATGGCAACGGTATTTTGGGACTCGGAAGGAATATTGTTGATTGATTATAAAGATAAAGGTGTTTCTATAACCGGAGAATATTACGCTTCAATATTAGAGCGACTAAAAGAAGCCATTAAAGAGAAAAGACGGGGAAAATTGACAAAAGGTGTTCTGCTTTTGCACGACAACACGCCCGTCCACAAGAGCCGCGTTGCGTTAGCTGGCCTGCATAAGGTGGGCTTCGAAATTGTGAATCACCCACCCTACAGCCCAGACCTGGCCCCGAGTGATTATTACCTGTTTCCGAAAATGAAAAAAGAGCTGCGGGGTAAAAAATTTACTGCCGATGATGAAGTCAAGGCGGCAGTTTCGACGTATTTTGCAGATAAAGAGAAATCATTTTTTTATGAGGGTATAAATAAATTAATTGAAAGATGTGAAAAATGTATCCGTCTTGCAGGTGAATATATTGAAAAAGAAAAATAATTTGGTTTTTTTATTTCCACCCCTTGTCCCCCATTCCGCGAATATAAAAACGCTCCCTCGTATATTACAAAGTTTCGACCGGATTTTATGTATCTAACGAATACATCTGTCAATCGATGTGGAACAAACATTCACCTGTTTTATATCCAAATGCACTAACAAATTACTATGAATTGTGTTTTGATAAATTAACCCCTAGTTCTATGATGTTTACTGTTTCTACTTATTTTTATGAATTCACATATTTCTTCACTATTTTCTTCAAATAGCATAGATTCTGGTCAACTTCGTGTTCATCACATGCAGTGCTTTTACGACCGTCTTTAAAAAAAATATACTACTTGCGAAACATTGCTCGGAATGCATACTTGTTCATTTGTCCCGGCGCAACAGATCATGATCCGCTATATTAAATATGTATGTGCCCATGTGCTTTCATACATACACAAATCCGAACCAGTGCATTGTCAATCGTCTCGTGCAATGATGCATATAATTGTGCTACTAGTTAACATCGGTACTTGGATTGGCGATATTATTTGTTTTACATTTTATATAAATATATAATTAATTAAGTATGTCGCAAAACGAACACTGATTGAAACGGTCAGAAAGCA
Source organism: Dermolepida albohirtum (assembly GCA_031893035.1). Lineage (NCBI taxonomy): Eukaryota > Metazoa > Arthropoda > Insecta > Coleoptera > Scarabaeidae > Dermolepida > Dermolepida albohirtum. Next base: position 27,724 of record JAVIWB010006121.1, on the reverse strand, counting down.
TATCAACGAATTTTCTTATTCATTTTATAAAGTAAAGTTTGCGATAAACTGCTGATGTGCTGGGACAAACACAACTGTAGATAACATGTTGACAGTAAAAAGCACCGAAATAAAAAAATTGCGTGAATTCATGCTAGATTTACTTTTAATGAACAAAATATGTGGTGTAATGCTAAATTTAGCGAATAAGGAACAGTTTCGATTCTTATGGTGTAAATACAATTCCACTGGAAGCTACTACCTCGGAGAGCGTTGCATAACTATCTATCACCTCTACGTGAAGAAATCGAAAATAGAATCAAGGCTGTAGTAAAAGATAAAGAGCTGTTGTAAAAAACTACTCTTGTAAATACAATAGTACGTGTACTGGAATCTTTTAAATCGACATTTCCAATTTTATTAGCTAACAAAAAGTTAGAATAATGTACAGGTGAATCGATTACGATGGTAATGCTGGATATACAACAATAAAAAAATATGTGCGTTTTAAAAACTTCGAAAATGTTATACACAAAGGTTTTGGTTTCACTAGATTAAAACAAATTGTGATTGTGCTTCTATAGATCCGTTATACAATATTTATAAAGAGAAATAATAACGGCTATGAACAAGACGTTTCCAAAATTTTAAACTTATTTATTTTTCTTTATTTTATGCATTAATATTCGTTTCGCATCTGGTTGTCGATACGTAGATACATACTTAGTACAACAGGTCTTGATCTCTGGCACCGGGACAAATTGACAATCTTAGTAATCAACATATATCTTACGAGGATAGTTTGACAAGTAGTGAGAATGACACGTAGGTGGCGCTCTAATTGGTAAAACAAATGTACTGTAATTTAGGTTGCCTATTTATATGTTTACGTTCCGATATTTAGATAAAAAAGAAGCAACACTTCGTTTTGTTAAAATGGAAAAAGCAGAGTATCGTGCGGTGATTAAATACTTCGTAATTAAAGGTATGAAAGCTACCGAAATAAAAGATGAGTTACGGGAAACATTAGGTGAATCTGCTCGCCACACTAAGTAGATGTGTAAATGAATTTAAACGTGGTAGAACAAGCTGTGTTGATGAAGCGCTCTCTGGAGCACCCAAAATCGTGACTTCTAAGGAAATTATTATAAAGGTCCATAATATTATTACGCAAGATCGATGACTCAAAGTGAGAGAGATAGCAGACATGGTAAACATTTCAACAGAACGCGTACACCACATTTTAACGAAAGAATTGAGCCTTCCAAGCTTTCGGCAAGATGGGTGTCGCGATTGCTTACGACTGATCAAATATTCACTCCTCGCGCATTTCCCATGAGGGTTTGGACCCTTCTAAGTGGAATCCGGTTGATTTTTGTAGGCGATTTGTTACTTGCGATGAAACTTGGATACACTACAGTACACCCGAAACTAAACAACAGTCGAAACAATGGTTAGAACGTGGTTCTACACCTCCAAAGAAAGCGAAAACCACTTTATCGGCAAACAAGGTGATGGAATCAATTTTTTGGGATTCAAAGGGCATTTTGCTCATTGATTACCTTCAGAAAGGTGCCACAATAAACGTACAATATTATGGAGAACTTCTACAAAAATTAAATGTTGAGATTCGTGCTAAACGGCCAGAAATGGCAAAGAAAAAGATTCTGTTTCACCAAGACAACGCTCCCTCGCAAAACAGCACAGTTGCGATGTCCAAAATCCACGAGTTGCATTTCCAATTAGTACCGCATGCGCCTTATTCGCCGGATCTAGCCCCTTCCGACTTCCACCTTTTTCCAAGATTGAAAACGGCACTAGGTGGAAAACAATTTTCGTCTAACGACGAGCTTTTCATCTTCGTAAATGAGTATTTTGCAAGCCTTCCGGAATCGCATTTTAGAGATGGCATAAGGGCATTGGAGCACCGTTGGAATAAATGTATTGCTCTTTTAGGAGAATATATTGAAAAATAAAAATTATTTCGTATTTAAAAAATTCGTTTTTCTTTTCCATTCTCACTACTTGTCAAACTACCCTCGTATATTATTCAATGTGTTTAAGTAGTTTAAAATAAGAAGTAATGTTAAATCTAGAATTAATTTTTCCACTGATCACATAAATCACAATCCTTGTTGACGATATAAATTTTAAGTTTGACAATGTGTTTTTCAAATATGTACTCTACGCTAAGATTTGTACTTATCTTTAGAAAGTTCGAGAACTTGTGAACAAAAAAATACGCCATGACTTTTCCGACAATTCAATAGCTATTTTATACATCATCAGGTATAAAATAATTAAAAAGTCATGATGTATTTTTTCTGTTTTTCATTTGCCGTTGTTAAAATAAAAAAAGGTTTAATAACTTATATATTGCCCGTTTTCTTCGGTAACATTATGCCGCCTTTCAACTTTGATTCACTAGATTGCAAACAGAAACAAATATAGTCATTTAATAATTGAAGTGTTTGGTGACTAATAAAAAAGTATTATAGAGGTCACGCACAATGTTTATTATCAGTGCAATTATATACGCCAGCCCTTATAAAAATTGTAGTTTTTGTAAAAAATGCATTTTTGGAAATGGAATTTGGAATTGCCGGAAAAATAAGTTCTACATAGTTGTAACGTAGAAGTACATATCTATTTACATTTAGTATGATGTGCGTTCTTGTTTACTCACTAAGTAAATTACAACCATTTGAAATGATTTAGTTTAGGTACCGTAAGGTGGGTAACATATTATTAATATAAAATAACTATAATTTAATATACAGAAAGATTTAAATCTTACTTTTGAGACTTAATAGTTAACCTGTAAATTGCAAACTTGAGTAATTACAAACGCGGATATGATAAAAAATAATACTGCTATTAAATTACTTAATACTTCAATAATTTTACTGACAGTTCTGCTTTAACTCCTCTAACTTTGGCAACGTTAAGACAATCATTTGAACTAATAAATTCAATTAACATAAACGAGTCAATGTTTGACAAATTATCATTCTATGCTTTTATAAAGTCGTTCTCACTCATCCTACCTATAGTTTTAAACAAGTTTATCTTGAATTTAAGCACTACTTAAAAAGAGTTTCAAAATAACTAAAGCGACTATTTCTGGACAAAAACGTTTTTTTCTGCAGTTAATAGGCTTCACAGAGAATAAAATTTGTAAGTAGATAATATAGCGTTACTCAACTCAACGAACACACTCAGAAACACTCGGTAATTGGTGGGAAACATTTTTATAATTTAAATTTCAATATTACTTTATAAAATACTCCCAAAAATATTATATATATATTACATACGGAAATAAGTATCTACTTATATATGCAACTTATTCTATAAAAATATATTTTACAATAAAACACACACTCGTGTACTCTATCATAATCAAATTTGCAATCAGATATATTTAGAAATTTTGAAAATTTATAAACAATTATGGGGTTAAGATAATCATAATGTGCTTTATACTCATTGTAAAATTTATAGAAAAGCTCTTGACCTTAGGGAAATAAAATCTGATCTAAATGCTAAGAAGAACATTGACAAGCTGATTTCATTACCATTATAGTGATAACAACTAAAAATTAGAATATAAAAATTGCATTTTCGAGATAATTGCATTATTTTGTAGTTTTATCAGTACCTTTTACACTAATTAAAGGTTTTACATCGATATTCAATTCTAAACCTAATTCTAATTCCAATCTACAAAATTCTAGTTTTCTTTTGTCAATATTCGGTCATTTGCAAATGATATGCGAAAATTACTTTATTCTCTAAATGTACCATTGGGTCGGTTTTAATAAACATTATTTAGATACATCTACTGAAGTTAAAGAACAGATACATTTTATATCTTCATTTGTCTGACAAAAAACAATGTAACTAAAATTCTGTTTAATGGAAATTTTCACTGCATATGCGCGTATTTTTACTTAATACATTTTTTTAGTACGTATCATAAATTTTATTTCCCAATAAAAGAAAGTAGCATTAGTTATTCTAGATTTGAAACAAGCACGGTCTAAAATCTCCTTTAATTCTACATATACAGAAAAATGTATTCCTCAAAATTAAATATAAATGTATTAGTCTATATTAAATTAGTGCGCTATTTTTCTATTATTATTATATTAATTATTTATCTGACTAACTAGTTAACGTAGACTATTTTTACAACTCTTACGTAACGAAAATATCTGAAACAGTGATTTGCAAGATTCACTAATTGCCAATAAAATAATACATTACTTTTTTCAATACCAGCTAACTCATAATGATCCAAGAAATGCTTTGACCCTGAATGGACCAGAATAATATTTATTTTTTTTGCGACAACTTAGTCTTTTAGTGCAGTAAAATGTATGCAATCAAGAAATGCAGTTTGCTTTCAATATTATTAATTTTCTCTATAAATAATGTAAGTAAATATTAGAAATAATATTAATTTTCTGTATGTAGACAAAAATATTTTACAGGTGCGCTCTCATCATACAAAAAATTTAGTCCAACCAAAGTATTTGGGAAATATTTTTAAGGAACTAAGAAATTTTCAGTACGCCGATAAGTGTGATCTCCTAGAAATAATGAAAAAATCCAATATTTTAAATTCAAATTGCGATATTAATAAAGACCTGCTTAGTCAAATAGCGTCGGAAGAACAGCACAAAATTATTGAAAAATGTTCAAATATTAAAAATTGCGATAAATGTAAGCAAGCATTTGATATTTATCAGTGTTTAATGAAGTGATTTGAAAAGCAAAATAGTCCAGTAAGCAAAGTCCATAGCGTTATCTAATTTTAAAAAACTAACGTAAATATCGCAAATAAATACAGATTACTATCTGCTTCTGGGTTTCCGGGCTGGAACCGCGTCACTAATATATCTGCCGACGTTTCGTACCCATTTGTATGGGACATCTTCAGGGCTGAACTACTGCACTGAAACTGAGTTTCAGTGCAGTAGTTCAGCCCTGAAGATGTCCCATACAAATGGGTACGAAACGTCGGCAGATATATTAGTGACGCGGTTCCAGCCCGGAAACCCAGAAGCAGATAGCATGGACCACGACCGCGGAAGTCTACGTACCAAATTACAGATTACTAATATTTACTATTCAAAATAGCTTATTTAAAGAATATTACAATAAATGTACAAACATATTGTAAAAAAAGATATTACTCGTTCAATTAAATAAAATAGAATCAAATTTATATATCTTGTTTTTATTCTCTATATAATTTGATTTGAAATATCTTATATTTCTATCAGTTTACCAGCATTTAGAATCCTTCCAACCTATAAAACAAATTGACCACTTTTTCCATACATTTCTGTACTGTTACTGCCATCTATTATGTACTAATTAATACTTAAATTACAATTTGAATGTAAAAGTAACAAGTACATAACTTTTACAATATATTTTCTAAGAAAAGAAACCTCCTTAAATACACCTTTAACTTAATCATTTGGGGTTGTTATATATGCCCTTTCCATATTAATGGTGTACTTAAGGAAGTTTCTTTTCTTAGAAAATTTATTGAAAAAGTTGCTATATACTCGTTACTTTAACATTCAAATTGTAATTGTAATAACTTAGTTGTCGAATACGTATAAAGAATACGAAAATTAATGTGGAAAGTGGCTATATACATATCAGCCTTATGTGATTAAGTTAATCAACCACAGGCTCCGTCAAATTTACCTAACACCTTTAACTATTAGAAAAACAGATAGAAATAAGACTACATTTGCAGAACATATTGAAAATATAAATTAAATACGAAATTAACCATTTTATTTTACAGTAAAGTTTTATACTAAACACCATATTAGTCTTCGTGTCCTGTAATCACTGATCAAGGGGGGTATTAGTCAGGCTACGCGCATTTCCAGATTCCCGCCAATTATAATTTTTTCCCGCTCTTTCTGATATTATTTCATATACATGCCGTCTGTGGCGCAGCTCTATTTTCTCTAGCCAATCAAAATGAATTTTATCATCGGCCAATAAAGACCTGTAACGTCATTTGTCCGTTTATTGGTTTCGTATTCGTCTGTTTATTACTTGTCTATTTTTATTTTCTGTTTTAGTATTTTTTTAGTGCCTTTTATTGTTGTAATTTTCAATTATTACGTTTGTTTTTGTTATACATCTAACAAGTTATCAGAACTTTTGTTTGAACAAAATGGTTAAAAAATGTTATGGAAAAACCCAAGGCGCATCTCTTCATGCTTTACCTAGAGATCTAGATGTAAAAGAGCTTTGAAAATAAGTAACTTTGTATTAGTAGAATATTTTAATATTTTAGCAAATTTTTGTGTCTGAACATAATCCAGCGTATAGATCTATTGGATAAATGTGTGAAAAGTGTTCACAATATGTATAAAATCTGTTCAGATCATTTTACCCAAGAACAGAAATTTGAAGAATATCAACAAAACAAATTTCAAATATGGATCCTTACTTTTGCTTAATCTACCAGGTAAAATGTTTTATTTATGGTATATTGTGTCCTTGTATAATAAATTTCAAACATACTAATAGTTTGGCTAATTGTATAATTATGGAAATATGTGTTTATTTATTTGTACTAACTAATATACTCATTTCGAATTTTATAGTTTTAAAAGTATTTATATAAATATTATATTATTTATATTTAATTGACATGTATTATTTACAAAGGCTCAAGCAGAATATTCTCTGCAACAAGACCACTCTCACTTATCGAATATGTTAGAATATAAAATATTATCACAAACTAGTTTATTATTACTAGAATATTAAGCGACTACTAGTACTTCATGTCAAGTCAATCCTCTGCCAATGCTCATTTATCATAAATTATTGTCATGTTAATTACTCAAAAAGATTGTTTTATTGTAACAAAGTACATCTCTTATGAAATTATTTTTATAGTTATATTATCAACCTCACCTAAGACAAGAAAGAGAAAACAAGCCTCTGTAAAAACTCCAAAATCTCGAGCTGGTACTGTTTTTTATTTTATCTGTATTCATAAAATTCTAATTTTGTTTTAGATATCTGTAGAAAAATTAACTCTTTTCCACCAAAGGCAAAACACCTTTATAAAATTGCAAGAAATTTAAAAAGCTAAGAGAAATTGAAGCAACAAGCGGAACTTGCAAAGAGTGATTGAAGAAGGCTCTACAAAATTAAAGGCATTTTGATATATATCAAAAGACAGGGCTATGAGTTGTGGCTAGACTGTGATTAACACACAACTAATATAAAAGCAATTTATATGTTAATAGAAGAAACACATAGAAATGATGAGATCTAGTTGTGAGAAAAGAACACCAGGCTTTTTAATTGGAAAGCAAGAAGTCATGCAATTGTTCGATACACCATATCTACTGAAAGAAATTCAAAACAATTTATTTGCTAATAATGTCATATTTAAATGGAAGAAGGAACAACAAGAAGCTTGTTGGAAGGATATCAATTCAATTACATGAATTTGACACTGGAGATTATGAGCACAAGCTTACTCCCACTGGATATCATCTACTACGACAACTTTTGCATGGTTAAGTAATATCATGAATTCTCATTCTTACATATCTAATTAGAGTATTTTAAAATTCAAGAACAATATATTATGATTGAGTAACATTATATTATTTTTACAGAGCAAGAATTTTTAAATCCAAGTGCGAGCGATACAGCCAATTTTTTTTTGTTCGTGAACAAATTATTTGACAATTTAAATGCAAGTAGCCTTCATGAAACAGATGAAAACTCTGAATTTGTGCTATTACAGCTGAATCAGGACGCTATGACTCCTAGAAAGATGCTGAGAGTACTAAAATCAATTAAATTTATTACATCAAATGGAAGAGAATTTGTTCAACCTTCAATCAAAAATATCATAACAACCATTAGTGGGATATATGTAATATCTTTCGAAGAATTTACAAAAGGATGGTTACAATCTGACTCGCAGACTTTCGTGGTTGTTGTCTATACTTTTCTCATCTTAGCTTCTGGCCTGGAACCACGTCTTCGACAATACTGGCACCAACGTTTCGTCACCACTTGTATGGAACATCTTCAGGTCTTAACCGTCGCGTTGAAACTGGTGTAAGTCTTTGGTGGGGGGTTTATATAGGGATATTAATCACTGTCCAGGACAACAGTGGCGTTCCCTTTGTCAGCTTTGAGTATAACGATGGTGGGGTTGAATTTCAGAACTTTATATTTACGTTATTCTATACACAACGCCTGACAATCCATTATGTCCAAACTTCTCAAGACTTGAAGATGTCCCATATAAATGGAGACAAAACATTGATGTCAGTATTGTCGAAGACGCGGTTCCAGCCCAGAAGCCAAGCTGAAGGAAGATGGTTTAAAATTTTTATGCCCCAGGAATTTTAATAAGGACGCACTTGAAATTATTTTTTTTATCCAACTTGTAGTGCATTTGTACACTCTTAAAAGCTTAATTGTTAATAATTTTGCATCACCACATTCTCCTGGGGCAAATTGTGAACAAGACGTTAGTGAAAGAGCACTAAATTCTTGACGAGATTTTTTTAAACAGCGACTATAATTTGAGTACTGCTATAAACTATTAGCAGCACTCAAATTATAGTTGGACGATTTTGTATACACAGAAAATAGAAATATAGTTGCTATATAAACTAATAGATATATTACAGACTATCTAGCAAAACAACTTTTGAAAAAGGCTGAATGTTGTAATATCAGTAATAATAATTTAATAACTGAAAATATTATATCGGAGAATATATTGATTCAAGCATGTGGTTACAGCCATAAATACTAAAACCAAATACCATGTTTGCTCAAACATTCTACAAATATGTAGAAATAGTTTACCATTTTATCAAAATAATATTGAACAAAATTTATAGAATATAATACTGAATTTTACAGTCAATAATTTTCATTGTTAGCAGCACAATTTATTCAGCACTTTTAATTTATTTTTATGTTAATAAAATATTCAACGTGCTGACAGTAGAAATGTCAATGGTGCAGTTAAAGAAGCTGCTTTCTTACGATTTATGAAAAACTAGAAAAGAAATATAAAATATTTATATATATATATATATATATATATATATATATACATATATATATATACATACATATATATATACATACATATATATATACATACATATATATATATATACATATATAATCCGCTTTTGGATATTGCTGGCGCCATGTACATAAATTGGAACAAGAAGCGTATGCGCACAAAATTCGTAATTGCAAAGTTTTGATTAAGTCACCAATCTTTACTGTAGTTTTCCGTCAAAATAACTGTTGCAGGAACATTAGACATACATATAAACCAAGAAGTACTGCACAGATTGTTTCTTTTTCTCCACCGATTTTATAGGGAAAAAAATGACCCACCATTATTCGTCTCTTTTGCTTTTTCATGTTTTTTTATTTCCTATGTGTATTTTTTTGTATGTAGAATTTGAATTGTTTTTTATAGTTTTTCAATATTTAGTAACTTATTTTATAACCCAAAATTTTAAACATTATTTTTATTTTACATGACGTAATTTTAGTATGTAGGACCTGCATAATTTATTAAAATTTTGTTAGTGTTGTTTTTTTCCAAGCAATTGCATTTTGGAAAATATTGTCATCTAAATAAGTACATAAGAAAAATGGCTGTCACTTAACAGTTACAATTAATTTTATGCATTTTGGAACTCATCCTTTGGTGAATTTGGCCAAAGAATTTTGATTTACACATCTCTAATTCACTATTCTGACGACCTACTTATACAATAGGAAAACTACGCGAATACCATAAGAAAAAGAAATTGTTATAACTACATAAACTGATAAAACTAAGCAAAACAAACGCACATTCAATACATCCTAAATAAACGAACGGCAACAAACACTAAAAATGTGTTTTGTGAAAGATTATGTAAATACTCATATGATAAAATGCCACCAGAACGCGAACTACTTTTTAACCCGCGTTTCTAAATGTAGTATTACATAAAATATTAATATAAATGTAATATATTTATTAGTAAAAAATTAATCTGATATTGAAATATATCTGACCAATTTATTATTAAAAATTGGTAATACCTAGAAATAAAAAAGGTTAAAAAAGATACAAATAGAGTTTATATATTTATTAATGCCGCACATACACATTTCTTTACATAAATTTCTTTTTCATGCCGATTTTAAATACTTCTGCTTTTTAATTGTATCACTAAACTGATGTTTTCGCTGACTTTCCCATGTAAAATAATATTGCTTACACGTTTAATCTAAATAGATATTTAATTAAATTAATGTTACCAAAAACATATTTTTTAAATCACGTTTTTAGCAGTTGAAAATATTCCACAAAACTAGGCTATTTAAATAATAATAGATTATGACTTTTAAACTTAAATAAATCATGTGTATTAATTTTTGCAATCCAATGCATTAATCTAAATTTAATATATCTGTAATAATAACATAGTTTTCATTTCGAAGTGTATGCATTGACTTAAAATATTTTAAAAGAATTCATTTTTTCTTGGGTTTTCATATAAAACAATTATAGTCGGTTCATGTTTTTATAGTTTGAAATAACAATAGGGAACCATTATGCTAATAATTACAGAAACATTTTAGTTTTCAACTTTGAGGACACAAGAATATAACAAATATAGTATAAAGTCTTACAACAAAATAATAAATTAAAATAACACACCGATAAACAATTAACTACAATATTAGATACACTAACGCCAGCGTGTCACCAAAACGAATTATAGATTAAGCTTTTTTCCCCATCACATGAGCTTTATGGTACTTAACAATCCTTTAAAAACACCAGACGAAATATTACGATATACAACCAACTCCCAATTGCAGCTAAATTAGTATTCTACTATCATCTATAGATTATTGAAGTAAAACACTTTATTTTTTCATAAACGTTTTTATTTAAAAGTAGATTTACACCCATGTGCACTGCACACATAATCGGTAATAATTTACCATCTCCAGAGTTTTGCATTAACTAAGTATTTTTTTCTTTCCATTATCTTTGTCGCTGTTTTAGTTTCTACAAGTAATCCATAGGGATTACTTTTGTCGGTAAAATAGAAATTATTAACTCTATTCAGGTCGTTGAAAAACCAAAATAATAATTGTGATGTACTACAGATAGCACTAGCAGTCGGGTCGACTTCCTAAATCTTGCATCCGTCCTTCATTTTTTACGTGTTTGGTATATGTTTAACATATTGGTGTTAAAATTTTATTAAATCGGTGTGATAATATAAATGACTATGACAGATACTCATTTTGGGGGCGATGTTCCCCATTTTACAGCACCTATAATTCAAGATAATCCTACAGGATGGGGCCCTTGCGAAATGCCAGAACAATTCAAAGATATGCCATATCAACCCTTTAGTAAAGGTGATCGTCTAGGAAAGATTAGTGATTGGACTGGAGCAGCATTCCAAGATAAAAAATATGCGAGTACGTACAGGTTTCATTTTTCAACTTTTAAGGTTATGTCACTTTTTATTAAATTTAGGCAAATATGCATCTCAATTTGGATCCGGTAGTCAATATGCTTATTATCACGATGAAGATGAAAGTACTTTCCATCTTGTTGATACTACACGCGTACAAAAGCCACCATATCAAAGAGGTAGGTTTAGACCAAATCAACGTAACATAAGAGGCAGAGGTGGTCGCACTGGACAACAACCTGGAGGGATGCAAGCACTTGGTAAAGGGCTTAAGAGTCGTGACAGAGAAAGAAAAGGGCAAATGAAGAAATGGGGACAAGGACGGGTAAGAAAAAAAATAATTTTTTGCTTAGTCAACTACATAATATATAATCAAAAACTTTTTTAATTAGTAGATAATTTATACAACATAGTACATATATAAAAACATGTCAAATTACTGAAAAACATAAATATTATTGTATAACTTATGCTCCTAAAATATAAGATGTAATTTTGTTTGAGAATTGCTATTCATAATTGTACAAACCTCATTGTCATGTTAAAAATAGTGTCTAAAAACACAACCTGAAGATGCAACATATCAATTTGAATCAAGTTTCTTTTTTCTAAAACAAATATGAAATTAATCATGTATTTTCTACGGAAATGCTATGAAATAATACTTGTAGATGTAAGTGCATGGCTGTGATTGAATAATTCATATATATTTATGGCTTATTTCGTTTTATTTGCCCCATTTTTGCAGCCTCAAATTAAAATAAGAGATGCTTCCGTAACCGTACGACCAGATTGGACAACAATTGAAGAAATGGACTTCCCACGTCTGGGAAAGCTCTCTCTACCGAACATTAAGGATGGTAATTTGTCACATACACCTAAACACAATATAGTTTTTAAAACTTTCTTAAATATCCGCAGGGGAAGATATTAAATGTTATGGTGAGCTAGAGTATTATGATAAGTCCTATGACCGAGTTAATGTGAAAAGTGAGAAACCACTTCAAAGTGTTAATAGAATCTTCCATACAGTAAGTGAAGAATGTACTTATGTGCCTCTTGAATATGCAATTTACTTTAAATTTAGGTTACCACCACTGATGATCCTGTCATACGTATGCTCAGCAAAACTGAAGGAAATGTCTATGCAACTGATGCTATTTTAGCAACAATTATGTGTTGTACTCGTTCTAATTATTCTTGGGACATTGTTATTGAAAAGTTTGGTAAATTCATGCTAATTTGTAATTATGAAAAAAATTATTTTGCTTTTTTTTTTTTATAGGGGATAAACTTTTCTTTGACAAGCGTGATAATACTGAATTTGATCTTCTTACTGTGAATGAGACTTCAATTGAACCTCCTCAAGATGATGGCAACATTCTGAATTCGCCAAGAAACTTGGCTTTAGAGGCCACATTTATCAATCACAATTTTAGCCAACAAGTAAGTATCATTGAATTTGTTAAGGAATTTTCTGTTTTGCTTTTATGAAAGATTAATTTGCATTTAATTCTATTAAGAAAAATCAGAGAATTATTAAAATTATTGAAAATGTACTTTTCATCTAATTTTCAAATAAGTTGATAGTATTGAATTCATCGCCAGTGATATTTTAAATTATTATGTAATATCAAAACATATTCACGCATGAGCTCCATACCAAACACAAAAGTTTCATAATATAAAAAGATATTTTTAAAAATTATATCTTATTTGAAGACCCAAAAGCGATTTATCATAATTTATAATAAAGGATGGAAACATACACTATTCTATTACACAAGTATATGAAGTGATAATTGAACAAATTACTGTAAGGTATTTTAGGTTCAGCATCATGATGATATAGTTTTCATACAAGAGGTTTGGGTGGGTACATGTGGTGCTTCATTATGAATAACTATAAATAATTAAATGTACTTAATTGGTAGCTCTAAGTTAGATAGTTTTATTAAAATTACTTGTTTTTGCCGACAATTTTCAATAATTGTATTGAAGATAAATTTTAATGGAGACTGTGGTTTATTAAATTAGTCAATTAAGGTTAACCCTTTTCCTTTCCACAATAATTTTCGTGTTGTGTATACGTATTTCGATAACTAAGTTCATTATCAGCAGATAAATAATTACAGTGTCGCACCTGGGATCACGGCAAAATCCGTACTATACTTACACCGTCGAAAGCCAAACACAGACTGTAGATTCGTTTCACATAATTTAAATTGTATTTTAGTTTTAAACTAAACAGTTATCCTAAGGTACCAGCTTGCATATGCAAAACCTTTTTGTTTGTCAGTCATACATTACTTTTCTATGAGGTCAAACGGACATGAGTTAGAACCTCCCGTCGGCATTTAATACATTGTTTCTGTTTTTTGAAATATATATCCTTTCATAGATATCCAATTCACGGTAATTAGATACATTCTTAACCAAATGCAAACAATCTACTGTTACGTTATTATTCTCTTACACATGCTTTGTTAAACTAGATTTTTCAGGTCGATTGAATTTCATGTGCGCCATATGTTCATTATACTGAGCTTCTATAGATCGTTTTGTCTGGTCTATGTGTTTTTATTGCAATATACACATTTAATTTCGTAAATCCCCGATTTCTTATTGGTCTCAACTTTGTCATTTTCGGATTTCCTAAGAGGGATTTAATAGAGTTAGTGGACCGAAATGTCAAATGAAAATCGCAGTCTTTAAAAACACTAAATGTTTCATTGAAGGGTGAAATGATAAACATATAAATTACTTGCCTCGATTGCTTTGAAGTGACAGGTATGTAGTAATCTGGATTGTTTTTTTTATGTTACCCGTCCTAAGTAGTCCATTGATTATTTCCGAATCAAAACCATTGTATCTCGCAATGTTCTTAATAAATTTCAACTCTTTTTCATAACTCACGTTTGTTAGCGAGAAACTAAGCAAACGATTGATAAAAAAAGCTGAAAGAAACCATCTATTGTTGCATGCTATGATTTGAGCCCGCCGTGATAAATCTATTAGCATTAGTTTCTTTTCGGAAAATATCAATTTACATTTTATGATTATTTCTAATTACCAGGGTGTCTAAGAAAGGTACCTTAAGATAAGTGTTTAGTTGAAGACTAGAATACAAATTAAATGTGAAGCGAATCTACAGTTTGTGTTTGGTTTTGAACGGTGAAAATCTAGTACAGACTTTGTTTTCGTGCGGATTTTGCCGTGGTTCCAGGTGCAACACTGTGACTAATTATCTGCTAATGATGACAACTTAGTTGTCGAAATAGGTATACAAAATACGAAAATGGAAATTGGGTTGATTGAACTTTATTGAACTTTGTTTATTATTAATTTAAATATCATCATCCTCTGTTGTTTATTTTTTCTTTGCAAATACTATTAAATTGATCAAAACCAAAAAAATTGTAATGAAAAAACCTATGCTCCGTTCGCATCCTTTGTTCCGCTGCGAAAATAAGCTATCAAAATAAAGACATTTTGTTCATATTGAAGCACCATCAAAAACATTGCTTGATACGTCTAAATAAAATGGAACTAATTTTGTAACAATGTAAGAAAAAAAAATAAAGAAAGTTCAAGTAATAAAAACAAGGAAAAGTAACAGTAATTATCAGCGATCGATGCAAATATAGACAGTTTTAGATGCAACCAAAAATTTTATGGGAAATTCTGCATCTTTCTCCATGTGCACTAATTTTAATTATTCAGTCACAAATAAAAAAAAAACTTGCCATGTGTGTCTGTCTATCTATTTCAATGCTATGTTCCTAAAGTAAATAAACTAACATTTTTATATGCATATGACGTTTCGTTTTATCATTTCTAGGTATTAAGAACTGGTCCCAACGAACCCAAATTCAAATTCGAAAATCAGAATCCTTTCATTTCCGAAGAAGAGGAAGGGGAAGTAGCTAGCGTGGCCTATCGATATAGAAAATGGGATTTGGGCAACGGTATAATTCTAGTTGCTCGATGTGAGCACGATGCTGTAGTGCAATTACCTAGCGGCGAATTACAATACTTAACCATCAAAGCCTTGAATGAATGGGATTCTAAAATCGCTAACGGAGTGGAATGGCGTCAAAAACTCGATATACAACGCGGAGCAGTTTTAGCGAACGAACTTCGCAACAACGCATGCAAATTAGCGAAATGGACTGTTCAAGCTTTATTAGCGGGAAGTGACCAAATCAAATTCGGCTATGTTTCAAGAGCTCATGTCCGAGACAATAGCAGACACGTGATTTTGGGAACCCAACAGTATAAGCCGAACGAATTCGCCACACAAATTAATCTCAATATGGACAACGCGTGGGGTATTCTGAGATGTATAATCGACATCGTTATGAAGCAAAAGGATGGGAAATACTTGATAATGAAGGATCCCAATAAACCAATGATACGTCTCTACGACATTCCAGATAATACTTTTGAATCAGATGGAGAATCGGAATCAGAAGATGAAGTTCCAGATCCTAACGCTTTTCAGACATTGTATCCATACAATAGTAATACAAAGAAGTAATTCTTCTTATTAGTCCTATTTAATAAGTTAATGGAAATATGTGTTTATTGGATGCATTATTTACAAAAAATAAAATTCATCATGACAAAGTAGTATTAATCTAGTGAGACGATCACTAGTTCATGAATTTTGAAGTGGCTATAACCTCCAACATTGATAATATTTATTTAATCACAGCTTGATATAACCCAATATAGAATGTGCATTGAGGTACGTCAAGATTAGAATAGGTGATCTATACGTTACGCTAACCTGTTGCAGGAGTGCAAATAAATAAAATTGAATTTCTTCTTTTTCTTCTCAACCAATTTGTGTTTTCCTTCACATTATTCGTCTCGTTTTCTATTGATTTATATTTTGTTTGTAAGTGCTACTACCATGTGTTTCTTGTTCTTTTGTATATCTGATAATAATACACTCTTTGTTACCTACTTTATCCAGGCTGTTTAAAAGCCACTGTGTTCAGTGTACACCAGATAGCAGATACGACTCTATAGGTCTATAGATATCCAAATCAGTTTTTATATTTTATATAAAATATATGTAGCCTTGAAAATTATTGAAATAATCTAAATAACTTGCCACATGAAAGAAATTTTAAGACAATTTTACAAGAGAAAACTTTTGCCCATATAAGGTTTGTTTATCAATGAGAATAAAATAGTTACTTTATTTAGTTAATGCTCGAATGACCATTACGTTAACATTCATAGATTATTGATGGTTAGGACAGTATTTTTCTTGGATCTAGTTTTTGTCAGCACCATTTTTGTGTTTAAACAATCCTTTGTTAAAATAAAGTGCGCATTTTTAAAGCATGGCACAATGTTCTAAATTAATACTTATCTATCAAAGTCACAAAATTAAACAAACTATTTTTGCGTATGTAAATGATGTTAACGTAGTGAGTTAAATTAATAAATTAGGAGATATAATTTTGTCTATGTTTAAATCCAATCTGTTGTGAAAGAACTCGATGTTAATATGTTTGCAGAAGAGAAAAGTATTTTGAAAAACAGAGGCATTTACTTTATGTATACACAAACAACATGTTTTATTCATAAAAACAATATTTATTTAAATGACTTTATTTATGAAGAAACAAACTATTTATTTCACATTTAGCAATTTAATATTACATTAGCAAATTTCTAATACTTAAAGAAGGAATCGTATTAATATGATTTTTCAAGTCTTCAATTTTGCAACAGTAAACATAACCTCTTATTGAATACTTCGTAGATAAAGATATGTAATCTAATTTGTGGCAAATATTCTCACAGAGAGTATAATTTTCTAAATCATGATTTTGTATGTATGGATTATTAACACCAATAAATCCAACACCACTTTTACTTCCTTCATGGAAAATAATTTTCCACATATACTTAGGTATTGGTATTTTTTTTGTTTTCATATCTGTGTACAAATACAATTCTGTAAGTTTTCCAGTTAATTCGTGTGGAAAACTAAGTATTTCAAAAGTTCCCGTATAAACTTTCAAATCCAATTTTCTTTTGGTTGCCAGGTCTCTTATATTTTGCTCCAAGGTCTTCCAATTGCCCGTGTTAAATTGCTCCCACTGAGGAACAGAATTTACGAAATAAAACGTTGCTCTTTGTTGCGAACCGAATAAGAAATCTCCTCTAGGAGTTAAATGTCCACGATTTATATACTTAGGTCCAGTTTCCGAAATATATTTAGTAGACGTTTCATTTAGACCGAGAAGGTTATTTATCGTCGATATCAGAGTTTTTCTTTTATACAGATTGTTAACATTTGTAGTATTATAAAAAGCTCCTTGAATCCAATAACTTGCTCTAGGATAACCAATTTGGCGTCCATCTATAGTTTTGGGAATTACCGAAAGCGTATAAAAAGTGTTTTTCTTTCTATTGTCGAAACATCCCGTTATTAGTGTCAAAAAAGTGTTTTTATATTCATATCCAATTTCAAACTCTTTACGTTTTCCTAGGCAATATTTTCCTCTAATACGTGCATGGTGTTCAGGAGGTTTAGAACATTTGATTTTATGGAAAATAACTTTTTTGTTATTTACGTAAAAACTTCCTCCAACACAGCTTATTTGGGTTGAATTACATTGTAACTTTTTATTATTAACATGAAGAAGGCCTCCTGGACAGTATACTTCAAAACTGTCGGTTTCATTAAAGGCAATCAAGTCGGAATTTATAAATGGTTCTAAGAAGAAAGTTTTACCATGTTCTGTTTTAAGTAGAAGAGGTTGTGGGTCGTTTAAATCTTTACTTAAAGAAATGGTACATCCTGCAAGCAAAAACTAGCATAAAGAAAGATAGTTGACATTTGTTTAGCTTATATTTACTATTGAAGTATGCATATACGTGCCTCAAAATTAATATATATATATTAAAATATTTTGTTAGTCTATACATAAATTGAAGCAAACATTGGCACTCTGGTATATAACTAATAAAATAATGTACATTTATAGAAATTATTAATATATATTCTGATCCATTTAAATTTAATCCATATATTCCAAATATAATTTGTGTAAGTTTGTTATTGGTGATATAACTCAGCCCTGCACATAAAATAAAATTAGAACAGTTGTGTCTTAAATCTTTTCCACTGGGACCTTTTCAGAACTATGGTGATCCTCATGCCTCTTCTGATTCTCTTGGCTTCTTTGCAAATGCCTGTCAAAATTGGCATCGACAACGCTTCTTTATTCCACCAGCTTTTGCTTTTAGTCTGATCGCTTACCTGATTGAGTCTTCCCGTCAAACATCAAATCCATTACTCTGAGGTGTTGACCTTCACCGCTTCATGTATTGTATATCTGTAGATGACCCCTCTTCATTCGTCTTTCAAGCAGAGATACACACTATTGTAGAAGCACGACATAACCAGTAGTTTGGCTTAAGTTTTTATTGACTATGAAGTGTCTAAAATAGCAACCCCCAAGAGGTTGTAATTTTTGTTTAATAGTATGTAACTGTTCCAAAGAGTTCCAGTACATAAACCATTTCCTACCAAAATTGATCTTGAATTATCTTTGAAATGTATCTTGAATTTTCTTAGAGAAAGCACTACACATAGTAAATACTAGAGGTGCGACTGGGCGGAATCGGATTCCGATATTTCATATGCGGTTTCTTAAAATGCATTTCGCCTGACAAAGCTGTTCGGTCTGAAAATATTAATTTTCCATAATATATTTACTTATACGAAGCAGTACCCAAAAATAATCGGAATGGCAGCGCTGTAGGTGAGACTTCTTGTTTGTTCTTTCATCGAATATGATTGTGTCTTGTGAATTTTCGTTTGTCCGTCGTTTTATGTAATTTCTGACTTCAGTTAAGAGCGTGCGGCTGTGAAATTTTGTTGCTTCTGAGAAAATGTATAGGTGTGCGACGAAAGAGGCCCGATTTGTAACAGGTGGGGGAATGGCTTTTCCACCATAACAATACACCTGCTCACACAGCCTTATCAGTTCGCTAGTTCTTGGCTAAAAACAGCATTGACTTCTTTGCCCCACGCCCCCTAGTCTCTCCGTGCGATTTGTTTGCTTCCACGAATGAAGAAGGACGTAAAAGGACATTATTTTAACAACGTGGAAGAGAAGAAGAAAAAAACGCCAGGTTTTAAGTTTGTTTTGTAAAAAAAATAAAAGACGGGCTTTTATAGCGAAATTCTGGTTATTTTTGGGTACCCTCCCTCGTACGTATATTTTAAAAGTACATAAGCACTACTGTTTCATACATGTATATGAAGAGATATGTAGATTACAAATTTAAGAATAATTACAATTGCCATATTTTTGTTAGTTTGAATTTGACACGTTATACGAAGATGTCATTGTCATTCGTTTATATTTCGGGATAGCAAACAAGAAAAAAATTTTATTATCGAAAATAGTTTTATCGCTTTTCGAAATATTCTCCTTAAAAATCAATGCACTTTTGCATTCATTTAAACCAATCGGAAAAACATTGCTGCCATTTTGAAGGTGGTATCTCCAAAATATGAGTTTTGAATGCCTCAATTGCTTCTTCTGTCAAAGTTTATTCTTCACATGTGAAAACAAAAGGAAATCACAGGATCTAGATCAGAGCTGTAAGGCGGATGGCTCATCAATTCAATGTTTTGCCCGGTCAAATATTCAATTGTTTGAATCGACCTGTGAGAGCCCGCATTGTCATGATGGAGAATGATATGTCGTTTTCAGTTTGTTTCCCTTATTTCTTCAAAAACTTTTAGCAAACAAATAGCTGTGTACCATTCGGAATTAACCGTTCTACAGCTCCCTAAAGGCACGGCTGCCACGTGACCGATTTTTCCGAAAAAACAGATGACCATTTGTTTTGAAGTGCTTCGAGCGCGAACAACTTTTGTTGGTTTTGGCTCATCTTGGAATACCTACACAGTCGACTGCTGTTTACTATCGGACTCACACTTATAGATCCAAGATTCATCACCTGTGGCGACTTTATAAATGTTCTTTGAAGCACCGCCATTGTATTTCTTGGCACCAATCGACGCGAATCCTTTTTTGAGCGGTTGTAAAATTATGTGGTACCCATCGTGAACACAGTTTCTTAACGGCTAAATGTTCATGCAGGATCTTATGCACGCTGGTGGTACTAATACCTAGAGATGCCTCAATCTCACGGTATGTCACATGACTGTCTTGCTTTATCAATTCAGACACTGCATTAATGCTTTTCGACACAACATTTGTGGGACGGGCTTCAAGAAATTCATTGTCCAAAGAACGCACTATACCAACGATATACTGTATGCATTCTTGTTGAGATAAACCACGCCGAAAGTTATTTAAAAGAAGGCATATCAACTATTTTCTATTTAATTTTGTTACACTGAGACGCAATAAGAACATCATCACCAAGGTCTACCAGAAATTTGCATATCACAACGTATTATATTATGAGATGGAGGAGAACTAGTATAGTTAATTATTTCATAAGGTGAAGAAAAAATTAATTTTTATAAAAGTGTTTAACCACGTAAGCCTCATAATTGAAACAGTTAGAGCTTCTGTATGAAATATCTAGTTTGTTTAACTCAATTTTGAATACCATTTGACATCATCAGAAACAGATGAGTATGTTGGTCTTACTAGGCGCACTTTATCTATTTGAAATTCCTGCAAGTTTTCATTAGCTCTCTGTGTCTGTCCTATCAGTTTCTCTTGATAGACTTATAAGTGTTTCTTTCTATATCAAGTTTCTAGATGCGAGATTAGAGTCATATAGTTTTGCTGTTGATTTTCCAGAAGCGTTTGCAGGATTTTCCAAGGTTTTTCACGTAAAGCCTCAATTAAAGCGGAAGCCTTATCCATTTCAATGCGATTTTACCATCAAATATTGGGTGCGATATTTTAGTTCCATAGTGATCTTCGCGTATATAATACTTCATTTTTTTTAGGTTTGGTAACTTGCTGGATTGGTTGTTGCATTTTTTCTTTAAACAATCTAGTCTACTATATATAGTATAGTACATGTTTTGCCATGTACCCCCTGAACATTCTCCATCCTATTCTTGAAAACTTTCTACTTATTCCTTAACACACATTCCTGTAAACTTTCTACATTTTTCTGGATCTGCAATATCACCTTCCATTTTCTGAATAATATTTGTTTGTCTACTTTCCATTTTCTGATACTTGTTTGCTCACTTTTCAGTTTCTGAGTGACAGTTGTTTAACCACTTTTCATTCTTTATATTTTCTGCGTCAGTTTCTTGTTACTATCTACGTTTACGGTCAACACCCAATCGATATTTTGGGTACAGTACACGCCAAAAGAGTTTGTAAGCGAAGGAAGTAAATCCGCGCAGCATTAGAACTGGTGGAAGGTTTTGCAATAGGTTTAACATAAAGTTTCAAGACACCATAGGCGCCACAAACTACACATCTAATATATAATAAACAAAATTTATTACACCTGAAAATATACAAGATTTATTTTTAAAACAGTAGAAATCTACTGTGAAAGCAATTAGATACAAAAACATATGTATATATTTCAATGTATAAACAGATATTTAAGGATCTAACAAATCCCAATTCATAGAATTCATTTAATTATATAAATACATGTGAAGAATAGTTAATTTATAGTGTACTCATTTATTACTAACAATATAATATAATACAAAAGAATTATAATTTTGTCATAGAAATATACAAAACGAGCATCTTAGTTGTACCATACGAAAACGTGTGGACTATATCTCTATATTTTTAGACATTCTATTTATGAAATGTGTTCGTTTTAGTATAATAACATTCCTTAATTTAGTAACTATTCTTCAATTGTTTCTTTGTATGTCTACAATTAGCTACTTATCGTGACATTTGCGGTGAACTATATCAAGGCAATGATTATTATGCTTCACGTACATTTTATTTTGTTGCAATTAAATTGAAGCGTTAAACTCTTTTTATACACTATTAAATCTGAACTAACTTTTCTTAATTACAATTTATATTGAAGCTGAAACTAATAAAATTAATTGTTCTTTGTACGTACCAGCAACAGCAGCTATTCTGACGTTAATATTCATGAAAATAAATATGAACAATATCACACAAATCATTCTATTTAATTCAAGTTAGCACTAACTTTTACAGAAACTCTAGTTAATTTCTAAACTGAAGTTACAACTGTTTTGAAATTATGATAATTTAATATATGCATTTATATAGTGTATATTTATATATAATAAAAATAGATGATCAGATGTATTTATGTGTAGGGACTTTGTACTCTAAATAAAGCGCTTGCGTTTTCTACAATATTTAATTGTATAAAGCAGACTTTACATTATCCATCTCACGTCATTCTAATATTTCTCATGTATACTAACCGCCTCTTTCTCATAAATAATATTAGCGCGAATTTCAAATTTCAAAAGTTCATTGGTACAACTCGATAACTTGACTTGATTATCTCTATTTATATAATAGCTTAGATCTATAATATTTAAATACATTAACAAAATATATACATACAAGGTGAGTATCACGTTTGCTGAACGTAGAACACAAGATTATGCGGACTGAAATTTTCCGAAGGTTACTCTGTCGATATGAAGAGGAAAGAAAGATAACTTTTCGAATCGGATATTAAGAGCAGATGAGATTTGAGTACATCATTACATGCTCTAGTAAAGAGTAATAAACGAAAAATAAAATATTTTTTAATTTCATTAAGATCTTCACAGATTTCTTAGATAATAGAGGAACTGCAAATGCTGAATACCACAGCGAGCTTTTAGTTTAAGTAAAGTATGTATCGATCGGAAATGGAGGAATTGTCTTAATAAAAGTGATACTATTTTACGAGAACGCAAAGGCTCATACAGCGGCCCTTACTCAAGCTACAATTAAAAAAAAATCACTTGCAAACCATTGAACATGTCATATAACCTCTACTTAACTATCATATCTTTAAAAGAATACTTAGGATGTTTGATAAGCGAAGATATGTGCTCAATTGTTAAGTGTATGTTCAACATCTTTATTTGAAAGAAGTATTTAAAAAAATATCAGTTAGATGTTGCAAATGCATGAGCAGGCTATCAAATCGTATAGAAGACTAACTTATGTACTGTGTATAGTATATTTTAGTTTAATAAAGCGTTATTAACAAATTTTAAACATTCGAATTTGACTAACCTAACTACAGAAAAAAGTTGATTATAAAAGTTTTAGACTACAGAGAACTGTGAAATTCGAATCTCTTATACACCATAAGTTTCAATCTGATCTCCAGTTCTAAAACTGCAAAGTGTTTTCAAAATACGACCTTTGATTAAATAAATCGGCGTGACTTCCACAAATTCTTGCCTTTTGAAATCAATACAAATTATTCACCGAGATATATTGACTACGCTTTGGTCCAAGAAAAGTGTGGACTATAAGCTTTGGATTTGCGACGTAAAATACATTATGTTTCTTTTTATATGGAAGCCTGTTAGTAGAGGGCTTTCGCCGGTTCGGGCTCCACAGACAACGCCGGAAGTGACGTCATCTCACATGACATCACTGGTGACGTCATATGACCCCCCCGTGATGTATGGGGTGTGATCATAAAGTTGTTAAAATAAATATACGAGGTTCGGTCAAAAAGTTTCAATAACAAGATGGCGGCTTAAAAGAGCCTTAAATTTTCGAAAACAAGATGGCGCCCAAAAAACAAGATGTGGCAATTCCATAGTCGATATACATAACGCTACAGTATACGGGGTTTGATCAAAAAGCTGTTAAAATAAATATACGAGGTGCGGTCAAAAAGTTTCGATAACAATATGGCGGCTTAAAAGGGGCTTAAATTTTCAAAAACCAGATGGCGCGTAAAACAATAGTAAATCAAAATGGCTGCAATAAACTTACGGACTATATATTATTTAATAATATTCCAGACTGTATATTTAATTTCATACTGAAAGTGGCGAACTCAATATACATGACGCTACAATATACGGGGTTTGATCAAAAAGCTGTTAAAATAAATATACGAGATGCGGTAAAGGTTTCAATAACAAGATGGCGGCCCAAAAAAAAAAAAAGGATGGAGTCCAAAAATGTTGTAAATCAACATGGCAGCAATAAGCTGGGTGACTGTATGATAATATTCCAGACTGTATATTTAATTTTATACTAAAAATGGTGAACGCAATATGACGAGAAGCAAAAAGAAAGTAATTTACTTACCTAGGAGAACCCAGATTCACGACACCCACATTTTGAATTAACTTGGAGAACCAAGACTTACGATACGCACGCCCTGAAGGCACTGGAGATACTAAAACATATTAAATGCAAACAGCCTACTTATTTAGCCCCTTCTCCCCACCCCCCTCTGTCTACGTCACGATGTATGGGATTTGATCAAAAATTGTTGAAATCAATATACGGGGTACGATCAAAGAGTTTCAATTACAAGATGGTGGCAATAAACTTGACAGTTGTATGATAATATTCCATACTGTATATTTAATTTCAAACTGAAAGTGGCGAACCTAATGTATATGACGCCACAATAAACGAGGTTTCACCAACAAGCTGTTAAAATAAATATACGAGACAGATAGACCTGTCGACCTGTATCTTCGACAGATATACCTGTATATTCTAGAACTATTACGTAATATTGTGATAATATTGCATCATAATTCATGATATATCACGATTGAACCTGTTGGAAAGTTGAAAATCGTGTCCTATACATGTTATTTGTATATTCTAGAACTATTACGTAATATCGTGAAATAATTTTTTTTTAACTATCTTAAACCTTATTGCATACAACTAAAATAAAGGAAGTAAGTAGAGAAAATCTTACTTTATTAAGCATATTTATATACATTATATAAAATTAAAGTAAACTATATTTTTTAAATTAACAACCTAGCCTCATTACTTCTACATCGAAATGTAAAATATTGTAATGTAGATATAAAATTTCATACATATACAAAGCATTTAAAGAAGTAATATTATAAGCTATTAATGTCTTTATATTGCTGTGTATTTCACCAGGCATATGAACACAAGCCCGCAACGTCGAATTATAGAATTCAACAAAATCCGTACTCTTTAGAATAGATAATTTTTGATGTAATAATTTCATCAAGTCGAATATGTTGTTGTATGTGTCTTGAGAAAAAACTATTTGTTGATCACGACTCTTGAGACGAATCACCCATATGTCTTTATACGTACTACATTCCATCTCATGATTGGGGCTACATCCCTCAGTCTTGCAAAATTCATTCCACTCATCTATTGTGAAGAAGATGCAGGCATTCGATGAACGAATTTGAATGATGGGCTCAAAACCAGCAGCAGGACTTAGACCTACGACTATCCATTTAGTCCCACTATTATTTAGTAAATGAGTAGATTGACCGACCAGTTGTTTTTCTTTAACGATGGCTTTTTCATTCATTTTGAGGCATTACCAATGGATTCGTTGTAATTGTTGTTAGCCATATCATTATTAACTGCAACAAGGAAAAAGATTAATAAAAATAAAACTAAATTGAAAAATAAATATACCATATGTCATTGTCACAACTTTAAAACACGAAAAATAATTTAAAACTAAATGCGTTCAAACTTACGTCTATTTATAAATAAAGATTTCCTCGTGGTGGGGAAGGTATTATCGGCGCAGGCGCTCACGAGGCTATAGAAGTGAAAAATAATTACTAATGTTAATTTACGTACAAAAATCAATAATTACCTGCTCGACACGCCATCCTCCTATTCATCGATCTTGTGATGACCCCAAGCTAACGTATGTATTCCATCCCCATTAAAACCGTGTCTTTACCTATTGCATGCGAGTAAAATAAAAGAAGTAGAGAAAATCTTATTTTATTAAGCATATTTATATACATAATATAAAATTAAAAGTAAACTATATTTTTATACTACATTTGTTTTGTGAAATAAAGTTATATAAAATTTTAGCATTTCCTTCCGTAGAAACACTATTTGACTGTTTGTGATAATGACATGCATTACTACCCTTATTAACTTTTGGCGCGTTATTAACACATTATGATGACTATATCTACAATAGTTTTAGTTTGGTATCCACCACACAACAACCCCCAATTGGATTACAATGAAGATACCACAAACATTGATTGAGTAGGCGTATGTTATATATGGATTTCGAAAATAATTTGTAAAATATAAGAAAAATTAAATATGTAAAATAAAGAAAATATTGTTACTATATCATCAACATGTATTGTATATACAAATTAATGTAATTTCAGCATTGTTTTACTCTTGCGTTCGACATCTTACATTTTCCAGCGTTTTGTACTTATCAGCATTTTTTACTCTAACACTTTTTAACTTCAATATACGGAATTTGATCAAAAAGCTGTTAAAATAAATATACGAAATTGTAAAAGTAATGTATGTACATTATACAAGTTAATTCTATATTATTTTTAAAATAATACTCTCCACACTTTGTAACTGTTCAGAACATAAAAATGATAAATAATTATACTCCCATCATTTTTATTCTTGCTTATTACTACATCATTAAGGTTATTCCCTCTAGTTCAAAGTTTCAAGGCCAAAGTGTCTGCCGTTTTAATAAAAAAAAGAATTTGTTGATGAACGACGGTAGAGTATTTGTGTTTATCAGCATTTTTTACTCTTGCTTAACACTTTTGCGTTTTAATAAAAAAAATTATGAATTAAATTGTGTGTTTTCAATTTAAACTGATCATTTTTACTCTTGCTTATTACTACATCATTAAAATTATTCTCTCTAGTTCAAAGTTTTATTACCTCCTCCTTTTAATTAAAAGATGAAAAATTGATTGAGAATGTAATTGAAATTTAATTTAAGGTGGATGATTGATTGATTGAGACAATTTATTACCTCCTTTGTTTTAATAAATAATAATAGGGATATTATTTAACAGAGAATATTTATTTGCACGTGTTGGTTAGTCAATTTATTACGAGCGCGTGTCCGACTAGCTAAAGCACTGCAATAAATGCAAATAAAAGACAAGAAAGTAATATAATTGAATGTAAAAAGAAATGAATGAATAAATATAATATATGACGGTTAATTCGATGTTAATGTAAGGAGTTAATAATTAATAGCTGTGTACA